>JAVSBS010003682.1:0-40683 GCA_033124195.1 Coracias cyanogaster | reverse complement strand
GGGGAAAGGGGCGCGGAGGCACCGGGTCCGGCGGCGGCGGCGGCGGGGAGCGGAGCTGCCCACACAGGTCGGAGCGACCCGGCGGAGATTCGCCGCCGCCGCCGCCTCCTCCTTCTGGCCCCTATGCCCTCCCCGCCCTCCTCCCCACACCGCGGGCCCGCGCCCCGCGGCGGGGCGCGGCGGCGGAGCCGGTGCCCGCGACCGCCCCCGGGTGGCGGGGCGGGCGGGGAGGGGGCGGGCGGAGGCGGAGGGGGCGGGACTCACGTACTCTGCACCTGCCGGTCCATCTCGCGCATCTCGGTGAACCTGTCGCGCAGATCCATGGGAAGCTGCTCGATCACTGCGGGCACAGGGAGGGGCGGGGAGAGAAGGGAGGGGGGGAGTCCGTCAGTCAGTCAGTCCGTCCGTCAGCCACTCGCCGCCGTGGGGGAGGGGGGCGCCGCCTCTTCGCCGCGGCTCCCCCCCCCGGCTCCCCTCCACCGGCCGTGCCCGGCCGCCCGGCACCCCCGTTCCGCACACACTCACTCTCCAGATAGTCCTCCAGATACAGCATGGCGGCGGCCGGGCCAGCGCCAAGGGGCTTCTCGCTAACGGGGGGTTCGTCCCTTCCAATATGGCGCCGCCGCCAACAACACCAGCGGCTCGACTCCGCGAAAACAACATTGGCGGCTGACGGCGCTCGCTCCGGCCGCGCCGCGATTGGCTGCCCGCGCCGCTGACGCACACCGTGCCTCGCGCTCACCCCCGGCCCCGTCTCCCCGCCCCGCGGCTTCACGGGAAATGTAGTCTGCGCGCGGGGAGGCGGCGGGAAACTACGCGTGCCGCCATGCACCGCGCGCCCGGCCCGGCGCCCGCGCTGCCGCTGAGGGGGCCCTGACCGCGCCGCGGGGCTTCGGCCGGCACCGGGGCCCGGCGGCCTGCTCGCCCCGCGGGGTCCGTGCGGGTTATCCCCGGCCGCCCACCCCCATCTCCGCCCCCGGCTTGGCCAGGCAAAGTTTGAACGTGCGGCTGCCGGCCCGCCCTGGGCCCGCCCGGGGCCGCAAGTCTGGCAAAGGGGTGGGGAAAGTTGGTCGGAGTTTGTGCTTCTCTGGGTGTATCCGTTGCCTTATATGCTCGCAGCTCGTGGGCGTGCATAAAAAGGATAAGAAATAGCAAAACTAGCGAAATCGCTCCTTCATTTCAGTGTCATGAGTGAGGAGGGGTGAAAGAAGCTGCTCGGTGCAGCACACGCCGGTAACAGCGTTACCGGCACACGGGAGCAGGAACTTCCGTGGGCTTCAGAACTGCTGTTCAGAGTAGGGGAAGATAACGAGCAGAGAGCAGTAATAGCGATCCAGTAACAAAGCTTCTTACTGTAATTTATTTTTAAAACTTTGGCGCTGAGGTTTTCCACGCTGTTTCGATCCCCCAGATTGTTTATTTCATCACTGTTTTATCACTACTTACTGTCAGCCCATGATTAAAAGCTGATAATCATGCTTTCAATTGACTTTATTTGATTTTTTTTAGGGCTTGCATGATGTCAGGGGTAGGTACAGAAACATCACAATTGTAGCACAACAGGCTAGGTTTCCACCATGGTTTTTATCTCCTTTTCACGTTCTCATCTGTGGTATGTGCATCCAAGCAAGGAGAGAAAGCGTACGCTTAAGCCAAGTCTGAGTGAAAACCTGCATGGGATGTTTTTGAGTGTCAGGACTGATAGAAAATGCCATTCCTTTTTCATGTTTTAAGGTCATGTATTGTGAGTGGTTGGCTGAGGATGACTGAATTTTAGGAACTGAAGCATAAATTTTGTGTGGACCCTTTATGAAGATTGATGTTAGCCATGTCTTGAATACGTAGGACATAGCTAAGCTTTTTTTAATTTTTAAATTCCTGTGCCATTGCAGTTGGAAAAAAAGGTATAACTATCAACTTTGTTTAAAAAGTGCTATGCCAAAGTGGTCACTTTCCACACTCATTCCATCATTAGCCATGTAGTCTACAGCCAAAACAGAAATATCAACTGGCTTCATACATACCAATGAACATTTTTCAGATGATCATTAAGCTCAGTTAGCCTTAGCTGAAAGAATCTGTGTATTATTGCCCAAACAGATCATTCTTTCATGTATGACTTTTGACACACTGGTGTAGTAATTACAGTATTTTTGAAGTTTTGTGTGAGAACTTGCTTGCCCCTATTTTGTTATGCAGAAGACAAGATTGACCCCTCCTGGGAAGATGAATGCCTGCACTTTTACTGAAGTGAAGGGGTTTGATGCAGCAAGAGAACTTAGCCCGCGTAAAAGCACAGCAAGATAATGACATCCTATTTTCCTTAGGAGAAAAGCTAGGTGAATTTAGAGAAATCTGGATTGATGGGGTCACTTTCTTTTATGCTCAGTGGTGGATTTAATGCTTTTTAAAGAAAAAAAAAAATCTTGTAGACATGTTTGTGAGCACATTTCATGCAACAGAAGCTTCAGAGAAAAATATTGTACACAAATACTGTTCAAAGACTCCACTGTTAGAACCACAAGTCATGCACAGTCATACAAGAAGTTCTTAACCATTTGCTTCATGACCAAAATCCTAGGGCAACCGACACTGGGACCTTGTGACTTCTGTGCTCCCGTTTTCACGCCTGAGTTGGCCACATTCTCATCTTTGAAAGCTCAGGAATAGCCAGCAAAATCCTCACTGAAGGCTATTGCACAAGGGTATTTTCATCTCGTTCCTGTGTGTTGTGGTGCCCAGATCAAGCAAACCGAGAAACACAGCTCCCAGGGCTGTGTCTCTGTCGTTCCATTTAGTAATAGCACGTGCACCATCTACGCTAGTGGAAAAGGAAAATGGAACTCCAGCAGGCCAACGGAATGACGAAGTACCAGTGGGGCTGGCTGCTGTCTTCCAGGTATGAGTGCCCCCCCGTTTATGTTTCATGGTTTATTGGAACATGTGAGAGGCTTTTATAAAAATAGGGAACTGCTTCAAAAATAATGCAGTTTAGTGCTTTACAGCAGGGGATGGGATAATGTAGTAGAATACAAATGAAAATACAATTCAACTTCATTCAGTATCTGTTGAAAAGCAAACAGGAACTTACTTACCTACCTGCAGTCTTCTTCAGTATTTCTTTTTTTAAACAGGTGGAGAAACTGTCATATTTTTAATTTCTGCCAGTGTTAATTTACATTGTATAGTAAAATGAGTAGCCACGACAACTTCAGTGGGATTGTGTGGCTAAATGCTGCTTATCATGTCATACTGATGGAACTGAGTTTAAACTAACATTTAAGAAGTGATTATTCACTCAGGCCTTAAAAAAAGAAACTATTTTTTACAATGGAGAACTTCCTGTTCTGTGTAAATGTAAAGAATTAACTCTATTGATTAACCCAAGTTTTAGAATAGCCTAATTAGAACAGCACCTGATAAGGAAACATAGATTAATGACAGTGTTTACTGGGATGCAAATACAGTGAAAAAGAACTAAACACCAGCTGTGAACTCAAGGTAAAAAGAAATTCAATTTGTGGATTACAATCAACACTGTACAGAAATGAACTGCCAGCACAGAGAAAGGAAGGGAAGCCACAGGAGCTGCTGTATTTTCCTGTTGATACAACGTTATTAATGTTGATGGCATTTCTCCAGCAAATGTTTCACATAAATCATGTATCATCACTTGTGACAGAATGATGGCATAAAGGAATATTACATGGTATAAAGGTTTATTAAAGGTAATTGCTTGCATAGGTTTCATTAGTTTTCAACTGACGGGGAAAAAAATGATAAAATCATGGATTTCTGGTCTGGTGTATGCTTCTCAGATGGGGTTAAGACTTTTAAATCTTCTCCCTCTCTTCTGTCCTTACACATTCCAGATCTCTGTAGTGTCCTTTTTCTATTACTGCCATTTCTTCTCTCTCTTCCCACTTGTAGGGTTGTTCAAGAGATCTCCTACTCCATCCTTTCCATCTTTGCATTCCACCTGCTGTCAATCCATTGGTGTTTCCCTTTTCTTGTTCCTTTCAGATCCATTCCATCTTCTAAGCCGTACGATTTCAGGGGCTTTCTGTACCTATTTAGAACTCTCACTATTACATAGTTTCTTCACTACTCTGATTTTTAACTCTTGTCTAATCCAGTGTTTCCAGACCTATACTTCATATGTTTTGCTTCTTTGTTTTCAAGAGCAGGTTTCTAATACTTTGATTTGAAAAAATCAGGAACAACCCATCTAGCCCATCCCTAGATTGATGCTCCAGGTCTCAGCTACTGCTGGTCGGTTCCTGTGCTTCGGTTTCTGATAAGGGAGCCTCACTCCCCGTTGCACACAACGATTGCTGATGTAGGGAGGGCAGAAAGCAAACCCCGTCTGTTACTGAGGCCTAGCCAGAAGAATGTCAAGACACTGTGACATCTACGTGGCACCAGGCAGTGGTGCAAGAGAGCCTACATACAACTACAAGCCTAGGTAGCTCTCGAACTACTGGAAATGAGCATTTTGCTTTTCTTTGGCACCTGCCCCTGCTGCATGACAGCAGTCCTGTCTGGCGGGCCAGAATCCATTCACCACGGTGCACTGCTGCGAGCATGTGTTGTCAATCGCAGCATTCCTAGCAGTTTCGTCTGCCAGTGTCAGCATCAGGCCTGCTGGTCTCCTCACATGCTTTCAACTATTTAATTATAATTCCTCCTCACTTCCTGTTCATTGCCTGCTATTTTCCTGCTGTTGCTGCTGTTTTTCCATTCTTTCCAGTCCTCCCAGTCTCCCAGTCCAGCTGTCCCTCCCAGCTGCCATGGACCCCGCCATGTCCAGCCCTTCTGCTGCTGCAGGGGCATCACCCACAGCTTCACTCTCCCTCTGCAGGAAATAACTATCATTCCTGCTGTACTACAACCACGGCTATTGGAGGACATTAGTTAAATAACTAAATTGTCTGGAGACTGAGCACCATGTAAGGGTTACAGCATGATCATATTTGTTCTGGGCAATCAACTTTATGTAATGGGAAACTCCATCCAAAGCCGGATCCTAGGAAAACTCGGGGTGAGACTATCAAATACATAATGTTACCCTTGTTCAATGCAGAAACTTCACACTTCCATGAAATGACCCTCAAAAGGGCAAATTTGGCCCAGAAGTCTTGTGACTGGACGGTAATCTATCTGAGAAATCACTTTCCTTTTCTACTTATTACAAACTCTTTCAGCTTCTGAGCTTCACATTCCTATTTCTGGAAACAAATCCGTGACTCCAGATAATTAATTTGCTTTAACAGTCAACAGGAAAATGGAACTGCCATTTATTTTTCAGCTTGACTTTGTGTACAGACGCAGGCAATTACATCTTCATCTTTTCGTTAATTTTATCTGATACAGACTCAGTTAAATCTACTTGCAGATTTCAGTTATTTCCTGAAAGTCTGCAGGATATGAGCAATTGCTGTTTATATATTAATCACTGGAATGTTTTATCCTGACTTCCTAAGGAAATAAATCTTATATGTGCCATCCATATGTTTGTGTGCACACTTATTTATCTGTCCTTTCACTCTGCCCTGTCTCAGTTGAATTAATTGGCTCATTTCAATCTATCTGAAAGAAAAGTTGTTATTTTAGAGATTAATTGTGTATTCCTTATATACTGTGTTGTCCCTAAAAGTTTTGGGTAGGTTTTTTTTTTCCTTTCACTGAGGAAAAGGTTGCAGCATGAGCATGCCACCTATTAGAGTCAAGGAAATCCACACACAAGAGCAGTGAGTTCTCCAACCATGGAAAAAGCTTTCGCTGGTGAATGTAACTTACTGAGTGCTGTTTGTTGTAAGACAAAAATGCACAAGAAACCAACTTAAGCAGTTTTTCTGCTCACAGGCTGTCTTGGTTTTGTTCACTTGATTTTTTTGAAATGCTGAATGCTAGGTTGTGTGGCATGCATGGGAATAAAGTTTGAAAATAATTATTTCAATGATTATTTAAACACTTCTCATAAAAGTTTAAGTTTCAAATGCCTTTAGCTGATTATCTGTAATGAAAGATATTTCTTGCCTTTTTATAATTGTCAGACTTACAGTCATACTTTTTTTCCATGAGGTCAGCACATTCTTGTGGCTGGAAGAGGTCCATATCTGCTAGCTTTCCAGCAAGAAAGGCTATAAATGGCTGCTACGACATCAGTGGCACAGAATAATATTGGACATGACACCATCTATCCCCCACACTGCTCAGAAGATGTGTCCTCTGTGAGCTGAGGTCTGCAGATGGAGCAGGTAAAAAAAAAAGAAAAAAAATCTGAAAGTTAGGAGATGACACTGCAGTTGTATCACCCTCCACCCAAATTCCTGCCCTTGTAGCCTCCTTTGTCCCTGGAGCAAATTCACAGAAGTTGAAAGCAGCAGCAGGGGAAGGAAATACGGTGAGAAATCTGCCAAAATAGTGACATTATAATTGACTGAAGGAGCACAGCTGCCAGAGGAGAGGATGCAGATTTTGAGGGCAGGCATGAATCTTCACTGCTCCTGGGCATACACTGTGAGATACGTGAGGGTAAGCCAGAAATCGCCACCGCCTTCACAATCGTTAAGCAAGAGCTGTGCAGAGATTACAGCACCTGAAAATCCAGAGTTCAGACTCAGAGGAGTTGCAGGAAAGGACAGGTCCTTGTGACAGAATGCAAATACTCTAACTTCTTACAGTGGGAGAGAAGACCTACTGGAACTTACCACAAGGCAGATCTGCCTGTTGCTGTGATAACGTTAGGCAAAACTTGGCTGAAAAGGGGAAGAACAGCTGACTTCCTTGAAATTTTATTCCTGGATGCACTTGAGATTGTAATCACATTGTAGCTGTGATGCTCTGAAGATATAATCAAGTGATCTTTGGGGGGAAGCTCATTTACATGATAATTATTGTATTAGAGGTGTACACCATTGATGAAAATACAGGCCATTTGCAGAGTATGTAAGTTCTTCTCCAACTGTCCTATTGACATTTTTTTCTGGGATGTTTTTAACTTTTACAAATATTTCACATGATCTAAACGTGCCTGTTTTATACATCCTTGGTAAAATTTGCATCACAATTAAAAATATACCTGCTCAGCTTACAAATGAACTAATATTATTCCCTGCTGACTTGCATCAGCCTACTTTAAGGTTATTGTTGTTTATCATTTTTGTTCTGAAATGCAAATTCACGGTCCCACATGTGGTGAGCCCTGTCACGTTAGTTACTACAGAAATAAAGAATAAAAAGTGGCCATAGGCTAAATTAATACCTAATTGGTTTTTCACTCCATGCATTGGTGGAGTAACCTTACTGTATTTTTAGATGACTTCTGAGGGTTTGCAATCAGCACATACCGTAATGATGTAACAAATTACCTCATGTTTGCATAAATGCAAATGTCCGCAATGTAAGCATGTCCAAGGTCATTTGACATTGCATTGCTAAAATAGAACAGGCAGTGAGTGCCATTGCAGTCCATTTTAGAAGGAACGAACGTGCTTCAAGTTTTCAGTCCTGTCAACGATTCACATGTATTTTTCAAGGCCAATTCTTTGCAAAAAAAGAAGTCTAAATCTTAAGTGTGCAACATTCTTTTGTTTTAGTGCATGTGGAGGGTTGGGCTGTTGGACACCCACCTTGTGTTAGTACACTTCAGCAAAATCCAATAAGAGCTACATGGTCGCTTTGGACTTCACTGGCATAATATTGTCATTCATTGCAATGAACAGCAGATTTCCAGTGTAGCAAGTGATAGGAATGCCACTTCAAAACCAGCTTTTCTACAATAAACAGGAGATCTTACTCGAAAAAAAAGTTAATTTTGGTGAAGAGGTTCTAATAGTGAGATTTTCCAGCTCTCATTTTCATGTATGTTGGTTGCAGAGCTGCCTGGTCTTTTATAGTCACATACGTTTTGCCTATTAAATCTGTTGGTGTCACAGAAGTTACAAAAAGTAAGGTCTTTACCAGAAAAAAAAATTGACTTCATGGGAGGCCACAAGTTGAATTTACAGCATGTCAGCAACTCTAATGTGGCAGGAGAACAATTTTTAATAAGAAAAAACTCCTTTTTGTTAATTAACTGTCAATAATTTACAAGGAAAGTAATACAATTGCCTTAATTAGATTTGAAAACCGAAAGTAAGTCTTTTTTCCCTGTTAATGAGAAATCCTGTATTCTACTTAGATCTCTCATCTCAGATCTTCTCAGCTCTTCTCCGTGTCTCTGCCCTTAAAGATTAACATAAAACACTTGGGAATGCACTCGACTGGGAGTGCTTCGATGAAACAATTTTTTAGCTGGAAAATACTCATTCACTGTATACTGAGGCGCTGGCAAGAACCTAGGTGTCTCAACAGGACTTTTACTGCAATGCAAAACTCAAAGAGAGCAAGAGGTATAACAGTTAATAGCCTTGGGATTGTGAAACTGTCTTGGGAGATAAGGTGCAAATTCACGAGTCCCTTCTGCCTTATTTAGGTGTTGGGCCTGAGATTTTTTTAATCTTGATCTTAACTTAGTCTCTTGAGTGCTAAGTGTGAGAGAAACCACTATAGAGCTAGTCCGGCGATTATTCTGTCTACCTGGGATGTTGGTACTCAGCTGCACAGCTTTGTTGCAAAGAACTTAAACAAAATGTACAAATACAAAAAGTCATTACCCATCTCTAGCTTAGGAAAACCACTGCAGAGCTGATTTCGTGGTGGTTAGAGCAGATTTCTGGGACAGGAAGGAATGGCAGACTGAAGCTGAATCTTTCACGTCCTAGGTAAATTCCTCCTGCATCCATAAAACTGAAAGGGTTTAGTGTCATTCAATAAAGAAAAAGAGCATTTAAGAAACCTTAAAAGGTTTTACAGGCTCAAAAAACCATTTCCTGGTCTAACCTGGTATTGATAAACATCTTTCATTAACAGGGGACAGGTGTTTAATTAAAAATATTTATGGCTACACATTATTATAAACTCATGTTATTTCTGTTTGATTGTCATTATATTTATATCCTGATATCATTTAGAATGACTGTTGTTAGCAGTGAAGTCTGGTACTTTATGACTGACAATGTTCTGTATATAGAAAGGGAGAATCTCACTTGAAAAATTTGACAGAAGAAACTCATATACCTTCCAAGACAGTGTTTTATAATTTTTTGAGAAAAATCCAGTGGCCCCCATTCTTTGCATAAGATATAATCTTAAAACTAACAGGTAACACAATGTTGTAATTTTATAACAACATTTAGCTGCTAATTAATATCGTAACAGGTAAGTATTTGGTAAAAATAGAACGAGATCTTAATTATTTTTATCATAGATGTCAACATTGCTTTGATGTGATTATATCTAGGCTATTTTTCCATTTGGAGGCTAAGCATAAATTCAGATTATAAATGTTTGCTTCTAAAGAATATTTACTGGAAGCAGAAAAGCCTAAAATAGTATGTCTTAGCAGGTCTCTTTTTTTGTAAACAGGATTAACACACACAGTGTTGCCAGAAGATGATGATTAATGGTTCTAAAGAGTATAGATCTGCATTATGTAATGCATCTCATATCCTTGAAATGAGGACTGTAATTTGTCATTGTTATCTAGAGCTAAAATTACAACAGGTAATTTACAAGAATAGATTGTAGTGTTTTATAATTGCATTTTTAAAATTCATATGGTCTTAGATTTGAATAAATGTTAGATCTTAGAGCAATGCGTTCATTTTCTGTGTAGTGACATGCAATGGCTGGATAATCAATTACACATTTGTTTAGCTAAAATGGCCTCTATCATATTTCTCATACAGTGTGGTACCCTATAAGTAGCACCACAGAATAAAAACCACACTCCTCCCACCAAGAAGCACTCATTTTCTACTTTTATTTCCTCATCCCTATTCAACCACATGACTGGCAGGGCTCGCAGCTAAGCCCTGGGGTTGGAGCACATTCTGCCTGCTCATGGGAGTTACTTTCTGGTCCTTGTCAGCATGCCCTTAGTGGGGGGCCGCTTTCTCATGGTTCCTCCCCAGCACCTCTCCTTGTCCCTGCTGTGGCCCCTGTTATAGACAATGAGTAAATTCTCTCACTGGCCTTGGCTCATACCAGGTACATGGCTCACCGTAGGCTTCAGAGTTCATTAAAAAGCAGACAATGTTTCATATTCAAATAATTTCTTTCTCTGAACCTCTCTGTGCTCTTTCACATAATTAGAAAAAAAATTATGTAAAAGATGCCACACAGAATGCACTAAGAATCCAACGTTTTGCCTTGTGATATGGTCTAATATGCCCTAATCATTTGAATGGGAAATTCCATTAAATCACTGACTTATGGTTCTGGAATTGCTCAGTGACCTCAAGTGCTGGAGGACAGATGTAGCTTGCCTCTTTATTTACTGATGCTGGCTCATAAACGTATCTTGCTAGCTTGGACAACAGAGGCAGCTCCCTTGTGGGCCACTTAGATGAACTTGACTGAAGAAGGTCTGCCCCTGGAAAGAAAAATATTTGGTTTCCAACAGAGAACTGGAAGTTTCTGTGCCAAATGGGACAGCGTTTGGAACAAGCTAGAATGAAAACAAGGTTAAATTATCATGCTAGTACTGAAAGTTATTATATAGATACCTAAAACCAAAATACACTTATACAGGTATCTGTCTACTGTCCTTTTCGATTTTCAGTCAGTGTTAACTGAATAAAGCTAATGTATAATCATTCCTTGATTGTTCTTTTCAAAAATATAGGCACAGTTTGTTAAATGTATGATACAGGCAGCAAATGATATGGTCACATCAAGCTTTTTAAAAGACAAGAAGTGCAGGTCGGATCAGTCTTCCAACGGCCCTGCAAAACTCACAGTACCCAGAGCATTCTAAATGCCTTTGTATCTAGCGTCACATACAATTAAAGTATAGTCTGGAAGTGTTCTCTGTCTGCTGCCTGTCTCAGAGATGTAAGAATTTATTCACAATTAAGAATCAATATATTGTACAGATGTTTAATTCAGAACTAGGATATTTTAATCAAGGACAAATATTGTCATCTGGTGAAGATTTTAGCTTTGATCACCCACTTAGATTTGAATTTTAATCACCCCCTTTCAAGCACTCACCCACTCCATATATGTACATGTGTATGTGTGTGAATATAGATGTATACACACACGTTATTTTGGCAACGGAACTCAGATCTTGTTCATAAGACAATATTCTGCTATCTGTCCTTGCATATCTTGTTTCGCTTGACATAATACATACTTATAGATTCAGAATTTGAAAGTGATAGGAAAAGAAAAGAATGCATATTTTCAGTGAAGGCATCTGTGTGGTTTTATGTAAGATTTTTATAAGACTGAATTGAAAAAGGGCAAAGAGAATATCATAAAGGTAAACCTATAGAATTTAACAGAATGTTATAACATTTATATTTTTTATCATACAGATTTCATTAGAAAGTAATAGGCACATTATAGACTCTTGTAAGATAATGTCAAAAAGAAAAAGGACACAGATAAATTCTGTAAGTTTTGAAGTAATTTCTGTACAATCCTGTCAGCTTCCTAACCTCTGGTGAGTTCTAAAGTATTGTCTGTAGAGACTGTATTCTTCAGCCTGCTCACAGGAAGGCTGAAGGCATGGATACAGCTGCACTATACACGTGTATTATTCAGTGAATTACTAGAGCTATCATTTGCCACAGCAGTAACAAAATAGTAACAGAGAGCAGAACTCCCATATCAGGTAACACACACGCACCAGCTGTCCCTTTAACCCACTGCTCTCCTCCTTCCTCATAAAAACCTTTTTTTGTTGTTGTTGTTTTCATCTTTAAATACTACACGTTTTTCACTTATGAATAATACTTTGTTTACAATGTCAAATATTAACTACCTAGTGAATTATGGAAAATCCTGTGTTTGTAATGGAAATAAAATACTCACTTCACACTGAGGAAAGAAACACAAAAGTTTGCCCTTCCTGTTATTATTTGTATAACTTTAAGAAATGCTTTTGCATCGGGTACACAGGTGCCATGTGATGCAGGAGTTCCCATGGAAACAACGCAACTGAATGGCAAAATCAGGCTTCAGAATAGCTTTATCTTAATCACCTTCCATTTTTCCATATGGTCCAAGTATTTTTCTCTGTTCAACAAGGATTGAACATGAAACAACCAATCTGTGGGCTGAAGGATGATAGGCTTCTCTTGAACAACTTCTCAGCCGTTGCCATCCTGTTACAGTGATAAATTCCTTTTGTTCCTATTATTCCTGTATCCAAAAACCATGTAATGGACAAAGCATACATGTACTTCATCTACGTATCTTCAAAAGGTATTGTAAGGTGGACATCTGCCAGTGGAGACTTTAATACTTTAAGCACTGCATAAGTAATGGTGGTCCCATAAAAGGTCCATCATTGGTGCCACACTGTTTAATGGAATAAAGCAGAATGGTTGGTTAGTTTGAGAGGGGACCCAAGATACCACAGAATCTATGGATACTTGTCGGTTGAGCACAGCCACTATTCTACTGCATTAAGACCTCCATCAAACAAGGCTTCCTTCTTTGAATATAAATTTCATTATATTAAAGACCTTTTATTTGGTTGTTTCTGTCATATGATGTTCTTGAATGATAAGAAAACTGAATGAATAGACAGTTTAGTAAGAGCAATCACTTCAGAAAATCAAGTCAGAAAAAACCATGTCAAAACCACAAATGCAGTTTCTTCCATCCTTAAGAAATTAAAATGTCTTATTCTAGTGTTGAAATTGGTCTTCCACCTAGTCACTTCCCTTTACCTCTGAACTTCTCAAAATCTGTTGCCAGTGCAGCTTTCCCCTCTCAAGAAAATGTTCTCTTCATTAAAACAGAACAATGTTGGCTTCTTTAAAAGTCAAACATAACATCAAACATTCGATTTTGACACTGGTGTGGACTTATTAATTCATATGGCTGTATAAATAAAAAGGATGAAATGCACAAAAATTTCACTGTCATTATAGTTAGTTAGTAGTTAGGACAGAGATTTTATAGGCTATAGAGAATTGTTTATGAAATCACAGCTGAGCATTCTGCAATGAAACTGCCATCCCAGGTACCAGAAACTGGAGGAGGAAAGCACACCTTTGCTGCTCCGTAGCTGTGTGCAGTGTGAGGCTGTAGCTAGCCCTAATCATTAACCAAGAAGTTGTTGTCATGATGCAACACAGACAAAAGTTCTTTTTCATCTCCCAGATCCAGTAGCTCCTTACAAATATAAGATGTCCCCACAGTGTCCCCAGAAGAAGGTTTAGTAGAATTTTAATCAGTGTTGTGTATAAAATACTGCTGTTTGTATAAATTATTCTGCTTTCATTTTTAAAGTCTCATTGGATTGAATTATGTATTTTTCAATAATTATGAAGCATGAATAACAGTCTTGGTATTCTTCTGATGATAAACCTGAAAATGAATTCCAACTTGGAAAACAGGAAATCACAGACTGAAAACATTACCCAAGGCAGGTCTCATTTGCAAAAGTAACAGCAATATAGACATATATTACATAAAATCCAAAGTAATTAATATCTGTGCAACAAAGTGCATAAAGAAGTAGCTCATACATGGTGAGAACGATGACTATTAAACTAGCCTATTAATCTATAAAGCAAACTTTGTAAGCAGTCCAGCAATTTTTCAGTCTCAAATAAGCCATTTGATGGGAGTCTAATTAGATTTGTGTTTCAGTTCTGGGAATACCATTGTGTGCACTTTTTCTACTGCTTTATAGGCCGTAACAAGTTGTTCCCAGGACACTTAACAGACAACTCACATTTTCATCATTCACTGGAGCCTTGAGTACATTTAGGGCATGTCCTGCAGGGCTGTTCATTGTAGTGGTTCAAGGACACCTGGTGCTGTGGAACAAATGCTTTATTTACAAATATAGATTTAATGAGTTGCTGACGTGCAGGAAGATATCCTTTGATCCTGAAAAAGAAGAGCTGATACATACTAGTGTGATGCAGAGAGGATGATTTAAACCAAGGCATGTCATAGCTATCAAAAGCATCCCAACGCTGTAGTACTGAAGTAAGAGTTCTTTGATAAACCATCTACTGGGACTGTAATGTCATTTTAACACCTTCCATGGAAAATCGTGGCTAAATGAGAGTAGATAACTGTCTAGGTCACTGATGTCCTAGCTCAGAGCAGACAATTCTCTTTAATAATGGTGTTCTAGGCTTGAACAAAATGGAGCTTTATGGCATTTGGGTTCCTACTAATGTTTTTCAGAATTGCTTACAAGGTCTATTTATAACCATTCTGGCATTGCTAGGATGTTATCCTAAATTTGTATGGCATTTCTGTACCCCTGTTTGGGCCTAGTTTATCCTATCTGTTGATTATGTAGCCATATTCTGCGATGTCAGTGCCAATGGGTAGTGGCACAAGAACTGATGATTTCCAGTACCGCTGAGTGGCAGTCCAGTTCTGCATCCTTATGTGTGCATCGTAAATCCAGCACCCTCCTTCACCAGGGTGTTTGGTCCATGGGAATAATGCATCAATGTTTCAATAACACATTGTTTACACGACAAGCAGCCAATTCACCCCTTGAAAAATTGGCTACATTCAGGAAAGGTATTATAAAGACACTCTTTATGCTGGCATTTTAACAAATAAATGCCATACATTCTTATCTGCCAACTTAAAATTTAAAATACTTGAGAATTACAAGTACTTGTGAAAATAATGAGGTTTTGTGTTCAGAGGAAGCTGTACAATGATTCTGCTGTATATATTTATGAAGTATTGCTTTTTATACGCTTGCAGCAAGCATATAGAGGCTCCAAGGAAAAATCGGAGCTTATGCTGAGTACTACCTACAAAAAACTAGCACAAGGACAGCTCAGATTTATGGCACAAGCAACTTACTTCAGATAATATACAGGAAGTAGAGAAAAATTGCTGAGGAAGTCACAGTCATCGTCTGTCACTTGAAGGATCGCTCCTGATTCCAGCATTCATGAAAGCTTGTTTCTTGCTGACTGCTGTGATCCCAGCCTATTTTCTTACATGCAGAAATGTGAGACTGATTACTATGTGAAGGAAAAATATGGTAGTAACCCCAGTCTCCCTCATCATTATGGGGATAAAACCAGTTTTGGCTTAGATACTGAAATATGTTCACTTCTTGCACACATATGTTCAAGGCAATTAAAACCTGCCACGGGACAATTCCAGATATTCAGTAAAATAAATGATGCTTTGAGAGGCATCCTTCTCAAAAAGACTTTCCATATCTTTTACATTTTCTTTGTTTAGATAAGTATTTTGGCAGCCAATTCACCCACTTGAAAACTTGGCTACATTCAAGAAAGGTATTATAAAGAGAGTCTTTATGATGGAATTTTAACAAATAAATGCCAAAATATGATCTTAGCCCAATACAGCTCAAATTATCACATGTCAGATTTAAAAAGTTCAAATTGTGTTTTCTAACATGGAAAAAGAACTTCATCAGAATGAAGAAAATTTCAGGCAGACAATTTATTTTTCTTTCCTTCTCGGAAGAGCTTCAGTCTAACACATATTCATTCTCCACTTCCTGCCAGGCTTTACAATAATAGCAAGGCTCAGATGTCTTCATATCCCTTGGGTTCTTTTTCAAGCCTCAGCATTCCTCCATCTTTCTCCATATTTTTACATTCTCTTTTATCTTACCTGTTTTTAGTATCTTTGAATTTCCACTCATCCCAGTCATTTGTCCGTCCTGCTTTTTCCTGCATCTCTCTGAAGCCTCCAATGACAGTTTCAGTGGCAATTTTCATGGAGCTGTGAGCCAGCCAGGAGAGCTTTCAGATCCAAGGAGAAGGGAACACCATTCCTGTTAGGGCATCTCATGCATCGTAGCTCTAGGCTATGTTGTTGGAAGACTGGTGTAAGTGATCCAGACAACAGCCCTCACCTCAGACACTTCTTTATCTGGCTCCTTGATGACAATCTCCGTGAAGAGAAGAATCTGGACAAAGGACAGAAATTTAGGAAGAAAAAACAGATTTAGCAGCGGAATATACTTAAAATAGGAGAAAGAAAACAGTGGAGATAAAAAGAAGGATAAGGAAAACAAGGAAGGTGAAACAGATGGGTAGAAGTGGAAGAGGAAATTGATGACTACTTAAGTAACACCAGATTTTGCTTCATTGCCTCTAGTAAGTTCTCTGCTAAGTCTTAATCAGAGCTGAGCTCTGATTGTCACTCGTTTCAGACCTGGAACCTCTGTTACACAAGGTAATCCCATACGGGTATGTGTAATTAGATGGAACAACCAGGTGTGACAGCAACTCCGTGCTGCAGAGCAACTATGTGCAGAGCAGCACATTCACCTTAGCTACCAAGAGAATCCTTTCTAAAAACCTTGTATTCACCCTGCCCTCCCCAAAGAAAAAACTGCCCTAAGAGATAAATTATCAAACACTGAAAAATAAGTAAGTATCAGAGTTAAAGATGTCTGTGAATCCTTAATCCCTTATTTAATTATGATGCTGGCTTTAGCTATACAATCATACAGATTTTTCTCCTTGACCCCTGCTTCATTATGTGCAAAGAATGAGCTTTTTATTATATTATTTTAGCTTCATTCAGCATGTGGTCTATTTACTTTCCACTGTTCAGTCTCAGCTGTGAGGATAGCCATACATTTCCTGTCGGTTTGTTTCACAAACATTCCTCTCCACAACACCTCCCTGAAAGAATGGAGTTTTATCATCTCCACCCTACAGCTGGGAAACTCAGGCTGTACAATATGAGTATCTGAGAACTCAGGCTGATCTGAGTAGCTCACAATGGGTAACAGTTCATATTTTCAAAGCGTAGTTCCCTGTAGCTTCAGATACAGTTGTGAATGTATAAGCATTTCTGCAAGTCAGCCCATCAGATCTCATGCTGGACAATGAAAACAGACAACAAGATAACCACCTGGGAAAAATGTGATTAAAGGAACTTGCCACACAGGAACTCTGCAGCGGAGACCGAGTCCAGTTCTCCAAAGCAGCTACTGTCTAGTGATGAGATCTCCCATGTATTTCCCTACGGCACCACATCTTTATGGTAAGAAGCGTCACGCAACCTTGATAACTAGCAGTGCTACTGGCACATCACAAATACTAAAATGAGCTCTTTGCTCATGTAAAATTGCCTGTTGTGCTGGAAAGTGCAGACTATAATAAACAGAACTCTGAAGATCACTGTGCCTTTTCTCATTTCTGGAGCAGTTAGAAATGCTAAATGCTTCCTTGTGAGATTTAGCTAGAAGAGAATGTCTAGGAAAAACTCTGTGGCTCTCATTATAACATCAGGGACCATGTATTGAAAAAAACCCACTAGAAAACAATAGAGCACATTTTTCAAGGCAAGATCTTTCCATTGAACGGAAATCCATACTTACGGAGAGGGGAATAAAACAAGGAAGAACAGGCACTGGGAAATGCCCTACGATAAACAGCAAAGAAATTAATTCTATGGCAGGAATAAAACAATATAACTCCATATTTTTCAGGTCCTCTAGCTGGACTCACCTTGAGAGTCACTTTAAAGACCACTGCTCCTTTAAATCCATAAAGTATTCTTCTTCCCAAGCTTTATGATACATGGCTCACTGACCACATGACACTTTCTTGCTTGCTTCTAGGAAATTAAGAGTTATACTCTCTGGTTAAATACTTTTAGCAATAGCTGTGGTAGCAACCTTCCATTTCTTACTGGCTGTGCATGTTTCCTGGAATGGATGGGATTTCCAGACTGTCCTAACAGAGAGTTAACTTGTAGTAAGTTGAAGTACACCCCTACCAAGGATTCTCATCTCCTGGCTCGTGTAGCACATCTCAAGACTGTTGACCTAGAAATCACAAAGCCAGATTCATCTGTTTCTGATTATTGGATGCATCATTTTTGTTATTCCTAAGATATCAATTTTGATATCAAGGACATATTTTTCCAGCTGAATTTGGTTCTCACAGCAATTGTTTGACATGTAGATTTTTATGCATTTTTATGCTATTTTTTAAAAAATAAAGTAAATAAAGACTGAAAAATGTGAGTTGTTCTTTTTCACTTAATATTAAGAGCAAATATGAATCTTCTCATTTTTCATTTTTTCAGCTGCTACATGGTAGATTATTCTCATATTTTTAATGTGTATTATTGTTTCGCTCCATTCCTTTTCTTGTTCCAGATACTCTAACTCTGAAGAATGCATTCTTGTCCGTACTTATATTCATCTTCACAGAGAAACAGTGGAATATGTTATAACTCTTTGGTTGCTTGCTCAAATTGTACTGTGTATGAATCATATACTGAGAGTTTTGCTGGATGTTTGCCTTGTCACTGCTGCTGCTGCTTTCCTCTAGTTAAGAAAGAAAGGCGAGGTCTTTCTCCAGCCAAAGGGTGAACCACAGGAACTTCTAGAGTGACACTGATGGCCAGGCCAGGAAAGAGGTAGAAATGTAGGCTTAGAGGGTAACTCAGGCTGGGAGGGACCAGCTCTGAGGTCAGACCACGTTGATCAGTGATTTATCTATCCTGGGCTCTGCAGCGAAGCCTCTGAAGTGGTGGTGAGAACGAAAATTGTCCTAGAGAACCCCTCCAAAATCTGCTGAGGTGTTATTTCAATTCAGGGAGCCCAGCAAAGCTGCCGAACTAGGAAGCAGGGAAACCCATTTGCAAGAGCCCATTAAGCCAGACTGTTTTTAAAACTGTGCTTTTAATCTCTTAATCATCTATATTTTATTTATTTCAGATGCTTCCTTATTCCAGACTCTTGTTTTCATGTTCAGGTAAAACCAAGCTTTAGAAACTGGAAGAAGTTCATGTCTTTGGATGTCTTTATTTCAAAAGAAGGGCACTTTTACCTCATGGTCTCGAGCAATGCTAGATCCTGTTACAAACCTTCACTTTTAGAGATGGATATTTGAGTACCTGAGAAGTTTGTTCTTAAACAAATCCCTGTCCTCTCCTTGGTGTTAATGCTGTGGTTAAGGAGGGATATTGACTGGGCAGAGAGTCATAACCAGCGCCAAGGACCAGTCAAGAACCAGGCTTAAAATGCAAGGCAAACCAGACCCTGGAGAAGTTACAAAGGCTACCAAGCAGTGAGCAGAAAAAGAGAAAAATGGACAGAAGGGCTTTACAGTAAATGGCTCAAGGAGCAAAGGGAAGGAAATGTAGTAAGTCTGAGTCCAGGCCAAGGAGCAGATATACTTGGCGCAAAGCTGAGACAGAGCTAAGCTAAGCAGACAGGACCAAAGTAGACAATACCATTACAATCAAGTAACACACTAAGAAAGCAAGACCAAGTGGTGAAATGCCTACTTGAGACACTGACAAGCCTGGCTTCAGAAATCTATCCTCAGAGGTCAGTCACACAAATTAGTCATTGCAGACAGATGCCGGTTACAGAACTTGCCTGACCCAGAAATACCTGGCAGGGGCTGCAATTAAAAAGCTATGTATAAAAAAGGAATGACTTAAGTATCCTTGAAACTTTACAAATGCTGCAAAAATGAAAGGGATCACAGAATTTTCACATCTAATGGACAGTGTGGCTGGAACAAATATATTAAAATTAACTCATTAAGAATTGCCCTGGTGCTGTTAGAGACATTTCTAGTTTAGACTAAAATCTTGTCAATAAACCTGTACATGCAAAATTTGCTCATGGGAGTACATCAAGTTGAGAAGATACCACACATAATTAAAACGAGTATGTGCCAAAGCACATCTTCATGTATGTTCCACTGTTCAGTACTCATCTGAGTAATTTTAAATGTTATGGCAGCATATGAAAGGACATAACTTAACTCATTGCTTTTTCAGAGATAAAGTTTCCTGCCATCTAGTATCAGGCAATTATCACCTATAAATTTACACACATGCCTAACGCTATTCAGGTTGATCAGGCTACTCATGTAGTTTAAAGACACTTGCAGCTATGTGCTGGATGGGCGTCTTTAATACCCACTCCTCTTTTAGTCAAGTTCCCTGATGAAGAAGGGCTTATAAGAACATACTGTAGTATTCATGCAGACCTATATCTGTCAATCCACACTCTTCTAATAGCCTTTGAACCTGTTGGCCAATTTCAAGCACATTTGACAAAGAGGAGCGATCTTACAGATAGTAAGTTTCCATACATTAAATTAAAATAGGCAGAGGAAAGAGAGATTATTGGAGTTACTGGTATTTCCATCCCCTTCTTCTGCTGTTGACAGGAAGGCTGTATCATGAACACTTTATTTCATATTAGAAATCTATTGTGGATGGCCCATCACATAAAAAAGCTTCACAATTTGTAGTGTATGAAACATTGGAGAATCCAAACAGAGAACACCAATCCACAAGGCTTCAATAGTTTCCATGCTCATAAGATTGGATATTAGGGAAAATTTCTTTACTGAAAGCATGGTCAAGCACTGGAACAGGCTGTCCAGAGAAGTAGTGGAGTCCCCATCCCCAGATGTATTAAAAAAATGTGTCAATACGGCACTTCAGGATGTGGTCTAGTGGTCATGGTAGTGTTGTGTTGACAGTTGGACTTGATAATCTTAGAGGTCTTTTCCAACCTTTATGCTTCTATGATTCTAAGTCTCTGTGCTGCACATCAAGGAAGCATCACTCGCTAACAGCAAACTCCTATTTAAAAAAACTATAAATACAAAGAGCTTTGGCATTAGACTTCTAGTTCTAAAACACATTCTCTTGCCTTGCCCCAAGTAATATCTGAATTAGTTTAAAGACAAAAAAAGAAGCATATGCTAAAGCAGCGTAGTAGCTTCCCTGGGTTTTTTTTGTGATCAGCTAATACTTCCAGTTCAGTTACTGTTTTGATTACATGGGAACTTTCTTTGTATTTCTTTCCCAGTGTTGACATCATGGAAATTTCACAAAGTTTGACAGTCTGGTAGAAAGCAGTATTCCAAAGGGACCTTCCTCTGGGTCCTATAGCAGCTGGCTGACATTCATAAATAGGACCTGTTTTCTTTAGGTTTTGAGCAAAATCTCTTCTAAATAATGATTTAGAGAACAGCAAAATGACAGAAAAGTTCTTTAACCAACTAGTGAACACTCTTTGTGATGGAGTTATTGCAACAGAATTAAAAAAAATTAGTCTGAAAGCATCTTATGACCAAAGACCTCAAAGAATGGAAACTCATGAGACAAAATCTTGACGTCTCATTTTTAGTAGCATTTTTAATGAGTAAGAGGTCTAAAAGACTGGTTGTCTTTTCCTCTCTTCAAATTCCTTATGCACTAGGAATAGTTGAGCTCTAAGCCAAAAAAATATCTGAAACAAGTAAGAGAAAAGAATTTCTCTTTGCTATTTTAGGCATGTTTAAAGAAAAATCACCTGGTGTAAAACTGAATTGAATATTTTTGTAATGCATTTCTTATAAAACCTTGCTCAGGTACTTTGTTCTCTCCCAGAGAACAAACATAACCTCAATTACTTCTAGTTTGGTTTATAACAGACTGTAGTGTCCTCAGCCAAGCTCAGCTGTAAACAGAATATCCCATACCTGTTCAAGAGCTGTCTTGCTGACACTGTTCATGTGAAGTCTTCAGTAATAAGAGGAATGAATGGTATGTAAACAGCACAGTGAATGTACAATGTCACCTTTTAACAGTATCTGTCTTAGCTCAGTTTGCCTTATTTAGGTATGGAATTAGCAATATTCACTGAAGATTAGAAATGTGGTATACTACACTTCCTGGAGGGGCTCTTGATTTCAGAAAAGAGGATCAAAATAGCTGTTAAAGCTTAGCAAATGTCAAGGAAGAACAATCTTCACACACCATATTTCTGCCACATTTCCTGGGTACTTTCAACTTCACTGCCATTTTCAGTAATATAAATTCTGCATGAAGTCCCTGTTGCATGGGATTTTATGTGCATCTGTGTCCATTTTACTTTCTTTTTAAGGAGGGATAAATACACCTGAGGAGTCTGTCTGCCCCAACTCATTACTAATGGCATGAAATCATGGAAGTTAAAGCTGAACTGAGATCCCACCAGCAGCCTCAGTGATAAGCATTTGAATATCTGGAATTTGTGCGGTTTTTTCAAGTCATTGTTTCTAGTGCTTCAAGAAACAGACTTTTTTTTGGCCTTGCAAGAGCTAGATTTCATCCATTACATCTTTTTTTCCTCTTTCTCAGCTTTCACTAGCTCTTTATCATATAAAGTTTACTGAAGACCATTTTCCTCTTCCAGATAAACATTTTTCAGTGTATTTTATTGTAATTTTTGTGATGGTGACACTGCCACACACACCTTTGTATGTATTCATGAAAAATTGCTTGCTAATTGGCATATATGTCTATGTTTTAAACTAACACTCTTCCTTCTGAAATATATTTATGATGTTGTAACACCACCAATGTCAGTAGGAAATGACCACCCTAACCACCAGATGAACACACAACAGATTTCAGGGACAAGATGACTTTTTTTGGCTTAGCTGTGGCCTCCACTAGTGCTATGCACAGTAGGGGCAAATCAATGGCCTGAATAATATGTGCAGATTTTGCCTGTTTCTGGAATAATTTAACTCCTGATATGGCTGCGTTTCTAATCTTGCTGCTTAGCAGTGGGGAGCGGGCACCAGGCTGTAAACGACCAGATTGGGGTCTGATGTCAGCAGGGTTTAATTTCCAACGCAATAGCGCTGAAACCTTGTGAAATGCCCCTGAAATCTTGCGAACGCTCCCATGTTTTGTGCGGTATTTGCCCCTCTGGGCCAACATGCCACAAGAAGGGGGTTTCGCGTACTCTGGCTTGTCTGAGCTCGTTGCTTAACGTGTACCCTGAAGGAAAGAAGCAAAGCAGTCCCCAGGCCCTGCCGCCATGGCTGGGGTGTAGAGCCTGGGTGTCTGTCAGCAGGGAGTGCCGTTTGGGGTTGCCCCCGTCGGGCTCTGCCCCAGAGGCCAAGAGCCAAACCCAACCCGCCGTCTCTCTCGGTGGAATCCGCACAAGCCCCGTGCTGCCATTTCCCCTCTGGCACGCTTCCACGGTCGGCAGGCGCTAGAATGAGCGGGTCGGGCCCGGCGGGGTGAGCAAGGCCCCGCCGGTACCGGACGGGGCGCGAAGCGCGGCGCCGGCGCTAGGGCCTGGCGGGCGCGGGTGGCGGCGCCTGCGCAGCGCTGCGGGGGCAGCTGGGCGCCGCCGGGCTCGGCGGAGCGCCGCGGGCGGGGGCCGGGGCTGCTGCCGGGACCTTCCCCTCAGCGCCCCGCCGGAGGCAGCGCCCGCACCGCCGGGCATGGGCGCCGCGGTTCCGCGCTGCGCCGCCTCGCCCCGGCCCGATGAGTCCTCGCCGGATCAAGTGAGTGAGGGGGGCGCCCGGGCGCTGAGCGGCCGCTGTCCGCCGGCCGCTCTCCCGGTGCAGCGCGTCCCTCCCGGGCGGGGAAGGAGCCCGAGCCCCCGGGCTGTGTCTGCGCTGCCCTCAGACTCGCTGTGCTCCTGAGGCAGCCCCCAGCTTCTCCCCTTCCCTCGGTTTTGTTATTTTTATTAACAAACCTCGCCCATCAGTATCTCCGGGAGCGGCGGGCGGGGCGGGGGGAGAAGGGAGGCTGCCGGGGGTGGGCGGCCGGTGGGCGCTGCGGGGCTCGGCCGCTCCCGGGATCGGCTCGGCTCCGCCGCCTCCACCTGCGCGCCGGTTCCTCGGCTAAGGGGACTCGCCCGGCCCCTCTCCGCCTCTTCCCCTGCAGGGCGCTGGCGGCCCGGCCTCGGGAGGGAGGATGTGGTGAGAGGATGGGGCTGTCTCCCGCGGGGGCTCGCCATGGCCAGGGAGGACTCGGTGAAGTGCCTGCGCTGCCTGCTCTACGCCCTCAACCTCCTCTTCTGGGTGAGTGGAGCGACGCGGAGCGAGCCGGGCCGGGCCGGGCCGGGCCCCCGCCGCCGCCCGAGCAGGTGGCGGGAGCGCGGCCGCCTGGAACCGCCGGGCCCCCGCGCCTGGAGCAGGGGTGGAAGGTGCCCGCCTGGGTGCCCTTGGTGCACACCCTGTGCCGGGCAGCTGCCATGAGGGTGTAGTGATCACTGGAGGGAAACAAAAAAACCCAAGAAGCTGCTTTATGAACTGTTTGGAAGTAAAATGAGATTTGGTATTAACTTAGTGTTATAAAAACACCTGTGAATTTGTGCACCTATGGAAAGGGAGACATTCACCGGTGCAGTGGCATCCCGACTGGGTGAGTTTCAGAGCATCCCCGTGACCTGAGCTGAACCCCAGCTCTCGCAGGTAACCCAGCAGACAGCTGCGCCGCAAAGGCTTTGCCCAGAGGCTTTTTTGTGCTTTCAGTAGCCAGATCCTAACTGACAGGCAAGGCCTGGGCTGATGTCTTTCTTTTGCTTTGAGCATTTCAGCCAAAGCTATATTTATAGCAACAGGTTTTCTCGCTCTTCAGCGTTAAGCGGGTGTGGTCGGCACTTGCTCCTCAACTTTCACAGCTCTGGACAAACAGCGTGATGGAGATTGCTCCGAGTCCTCATTCTCTTACACCGAATTCAGTCTGCTTCACCAATATAGTTGAGATTTATGCTGGATAAGTGTAAGAGAATGAAAGGGCAGAAGGCCTGACTTCCCACGGCTGTTCACAAGGGCTGACTCCTGAGGTGCTGTAGACTTGAACAATGCAGGGATAATACGTGACTGGACCAAGCTTAGTTGATAATGGAATTGAGATGAAGTCCCATGATTACTGAAAATTAAGTGGAGAACAGAATGTGAATGTGAGAGAAAACAGCATTTAGTTCAGAATAAATGTAAATTATTTGAAAAATCCATGGAAAGTATGTAGCTTTGCATACTGTGTTTAGCAGAGGTAAAAAGTAAGTTATTTCTATAGTGCATGTAGGAATAAAGCCCTTTAACAGGAGATGAGTAATTTTTTTTTTTTTTTTTAAAAGATGTGATTGTTTCTCACTCCATATGTGCTTTTACTGGATACTGTACAAAGTCTAAAAACATATATTTTCTTTTAAGATGAAGATTGCTTGGGTTCAGCTGACCCAAATTCAGCTTTGAATTTTTGCACATATACCGTTGAGCGAATGGGCATCCCTATGGTTTTAAACATCCCGTCCTGCTGTTCACCTGTTTGCTGCTTTCCTCTTGTTTCTGTGATTTCTGCCTTGAGCTGTTCTTAACAGTTCCCATTAACACCTCAACTCACTGATCCCTTTGTCCACTTAAACTTAGTCTACTCTTTTCCCTTGCTCTCCATGCTCACTGCTTGCGGTGTCCCATCAGATTTATTATTCATGAACAGCTTTTTATAGTTGAAGCAGCCGTTTACGTGGTACCCAGATTACACATGAGGTTGTACTCTCACAGTGCCACTTCTTCTCTTGTGTGGTGATGGGGGCCTTGATGCTGGAGTTCTTAATTTCTCAGTCCTGAAGATGCCTTCTTTGTGTAGGAAGGCCTGCCCTTATCTTTGGAGGGGACTAATGTGTGGTGTTGCAGTTCTTCTCTAGGGAGGTCAAGGTCTCACCTGGGAAATTTAAAAATGTCTGCCCTCTTTGCTAAAATTTTAAGTTCCTTTCCATGTCAGATTGCTCCTTCCTACTTTTCAATGTTTTGCTCATGTGTTTTTCTGTTGTGGACCTCAGGCATGGAGCTACAGAGCCGTTTTGAGCTTGGCAGTGGGACAGTACTAACCACATCTGTAGTGTGGTGCTGCTGTTAACTTTGTCCATTCTTAATTCATGTCTAGATTTCGTTTAAGCATTCATGACTAGAAATAATTTTTTATCCTTTAGATTTTCTTGCCCTTTAAATAATGACTCAGATCACTCAACTAAAAAGTGTGATTTTTATATTTTTATTTCCCACCCCCTCTAGTCATATAGGAGGCAGGATGTTTTGAGTCTGTGGTCGTATGACAAGTCCTAGGGAAGAAAATGGTAACTTTGTATGCTTTGTGTCCAAAATATTTAAAAATGTCTGTAATTAATCTTCCTAGCAGAGGCCAGGACACTGGAAATTACACCCAAGCAGCTCAGTGCAATCTGTATAATGCTGCAGCATGTGAATGTGTAATTAAATAATAAATGCCAGTATAGCAGATGACTTGCACCACAGATGTTGCAAAGAATTAAAGCTGTGTTCCATAATGTATATAAGATTAAAGTTGTTGGAACTCAAATGAAAAATTGGCCACTCCATTTAGCGTTCTTTGCATTTTACAAAGCAGATGAATGTAATGGTTTTGTTCAAAACAAATAAATAAGCACAATAACCTGAGTCTGCCAGAATTGTGTAGTAAGAAATAGGATGCATGGGTGGTTAAATGTATTGCAGTTACACCAGACTTCTTTGGAGGAATGTGTGTATAAAAACCTTTCTGCTTCCTATCTGCTGCTGTTCAGATGTGTATTCAACAGCTAAATACAAATCTGCTTCTAGCTGCTTGGTGTAGTGAAATCTGCCATATCTCCTCCTTTTTCAGAGCTTGGATTTTCTCTTCTTGGTCTTAATGGGAGTTTTGCCACTGCCTTTTCTGAATGTTGGAGCATGACCCATGGGGCAGTTTTCTTATGACAGGTTCCCCTGGCAGCAGGTGCTTACCCACTGGTGTGGGCATGGGGACTATGATTTCACCTTGCCACCGCTCTTCCTTCCATTTGGAAAGCTTTAGCTTGCCTGTTGCTTATGTTAGAGCTTACTTGGATAAATACCAGCCCAGGTTATGGGCTGGATGTCAGGAAGTTTAGATTAGATCAGCTCCTTGAAAATGTGCAGCCCTGTTCCTCTGAGCACAGTGGGTTCTGTCTCAATGGGTTAAGACAAGAGCAATGCTGTGATTTCAGGGTCTGTACAGACCTCCCAATTTGGGACACGTGTGTGATTCACTTCAAGCCCGATCTTGGACGGTTTTACGATTTCTCTTGCTTCCTTCATTCCCAAGGGCTGTTGCCTCCAAATGACTTCAAGCCTGTTGATAACATGCCCAGTGGCTGTGTCAGTTATCATTGTTTGGCTGAAAACCATAAAGATATGCAAACAGTATGTGTTGACTTTTTAAAATCATGGTTTGACTGAGGGTCCTGGCTGGAATAGGGTGATATTCTGTCTTTGTTTCATTGTGGTGGTGTCCAGCAGTAGGTCTAACCACACGTTGTGCAAAAAGGATCCCTTGCTCCTCCATACTGCAGGCTCGAAGCTTTTGAAGTCCTGACAAAAACTGTGCAAGGGCCGATAGTCACTGTCTGGTACATTCTGATTGTCAACCTCTTTGAAATGATCACCTTAAGTGAGATTGAAGTGTGTCCTGTGTGCAGCTGTGCCAGCGTATGATAGGACTTCAGCATTCTCATTGCCAGTCTGGTGAAGGCAGACTAGTGCACATGAAGCTCCTTCAGAAGGTGTTATGCATAACAGAACTGGCTAATCTGACCATCAGTATTGCTGAAAAACTTAAGAGGGGTGTTGTTGCCACAGCACACTAGTGTCTTCATAATTGGTGTGCTGTTGGAGCCGACAGAAGCAGAGAAGTGAGAGAAGTTTATCAGTCACTCTGCTGCCATCCAGAGCATTGCTCATAAGCGTACAGCTGTGTGCTGTCTATTTGGATGGAATGAACCTTTTTTTACTGGGCTCAGCTGATGAGCTGTGATGTGGAATGGTAGTTGGTGTGAGGTACCTGTGTGGTGGGAGGGGGAGGCAGGCAATGCTATTTATGCTTTTTGTCATTTTTGGCCTGAAGGGTGCTTGGCTGTGTATAATTCATAAGCAGTCAACTGATAGCCCAAGGCTCTGTTTTAGTGATTCATCCAGTTTTGATAATGGACCAAATGGAGTATGGACTTTGCTCCAGAAAAACACTGGTTTTGTGGATGTGAATGAATTGGTACTTCTGGAGCTGCAGCTCCAAGTATTTTCTTCTGAGATGGGAGAAATCTGTTGTCAGTGCTCTAATTGTTGTTGATTAAGTGACTGTGGTAATAGACCTGATGATACCCTTGTGGAAGCTGATTCCAAGGTCAATCCAATTGTGTTTGACTGCAAGATGTCTATTTCAAAGCAATGGGAGATGCAGTTTCAGGACCTCCTCTGTCTTCTAATATTCATAAGGGGTTTTTTGACAGTGCCCTTGGACAAGGAATATTCTTCAGACTAAGTCCTGCAGCTAACACTTGGTTTCATTCTTCTGCCATCTTCACGTATAAGTGAACATCACTTCTTAAAGTAATTTATGAGACTGAGAGACCCAGCTTGCTTTTTGCAGGTTTCTCGTATTATATTCTGTAACACTGCTATTTGCAGGATTTTATATTCTGGACAGCCTTATAAAAATAGAGGACCTCCAAAAATGCGTGGTTTGCATGCACAACACTTAGTGCTTAACTAAGCAAATGATCTTAGTGGTGCTTGAGAGAAGACATGCTCCTACTGCTTCCTAATTTTCTGTTCTTACTGGCAGTACTGATCTTTATTGTCTCTAGATAGCATGTGTCAGGGCTTAGAGAAATGTAGTTTTGATGGCTTTACAAACATACTTTATGCAGTTCATGAGACTGTAGTAGGGTCTTTTCTTCTGGTGGGGCTTTTCTGTACCAGCAAGCACCTGACGCTGTTCCAGCTCAGTAGCGGTCATGGATGTAACATAAGCATCGTCATTCATTTTGAGCACTTGTCCTCAGAGAAATTCACCTCACCACATTTTGCAGTTTGACATTGTTCTTCTGTACTTTGCTGCTGTCTCTTCCCCAATAAAACCACCTTCATGAGCCTTTACATGAGGGAGACTTTCAGTTGCAGAACAGGGCCAGCCCATAATAATGGCACAGGCATGACACAGGAGGTATCCAAGGACAGTGCCCCACAGGGCTTGTGATTGTAGATGGAAGTAGCAGCAGAACAATTTTTTGTCAATTTTCTCATTAAAAAAAAAAAGGTAAGATACAGCTAATGTAAAGGAAAAAGTCTCCATAGACTTTCTGTCTTGAGAAAACTGTTAGGGTTGGTTTTTTTTCTTTTTCTGGTGAGCATGTGAGGCAGAAAGGAGGAGCAGCTGCTGTTCTGCTACTTGTAATTGAGGATGACTGTACTATAGTAGCTTGGGCAAATCAAGGTTGTAAGTTGCAGCTGACTGTGTCGTAGGTGGTAAGGATCTCTTAACCTATGATTAATAGTGTCACTGGATGTGTGAGCCAAGCCAGTGGAGTTGCCACAGCCTTAACCTGGTGAGGTTTTTCTGCCTGGGGATATGCTGTTTCTGTTGAGCTGCGCCTAAGCTCTCCTTCACGTCTGTAGCAGTACCATCTAATTTAGACTGTGTGGTTGCAGCCAATAAACCCTTCTGGGAGGTAGTAGATGTTTTTTTGCATCTATCTTGAATTTGTGTTTGTTAACAAAAAAAAACCCAAAGTGAAAGAGAAGCAAGCTTCCAGTTAGTTTTCTTTTGAGTACTTAACAAAAACTAGAAGATTTCCATGTGCAATAGCACCTGAGAATTTAGAGCAAGGGAATATTCGTGTTGTGCAAGGAAGCCCAAAGGGTAGTTGGAAGCAGCAGTATTAGGTTTCCTTCTTTTTCCAACCTCAAATGCATGTGCTGAATCTCGTGATTTTTTGTTTCCTTTTTCAAATATACTGTGATATAAGAAAGAAATCAGTCTATCCTCCCTTCCCTGGAACCAGATTCTACATAGAGGTTGTGTTTCTGCAGCTTTCCAGCTTTCACTTGCATTAGTGGGATTTGTAGTGACTTGGAATGAATAGAGTCAGGGTCAAGTTTTTAAGGCATTTGAGTGACCAATAATATCCATTGAAATGAATGCTGCCTGGCTGTGTACCTAGAGCAGTGTAAACATGAGGTTCATTCTAGGCTAATGTACTCTGATTTTAGAGACTGCAGAGTAAATGTGCATAATTGAAACCTGATTTTCTTAGAATTCTTGTATAAAGAAAATACCTAAAAGCCATGCAAGAATAACTCCATTTTCTGCGGGAATATGGTGTCTTTTACAGGAATGCATTCAGCAGAGCAAGCTACAGGAGGAATTTTGAAGGACCAGAGATACTTTTAATTCTGGTCTTTGAGAAGTCTTTTACTTTTTGGTGTCTTTACGCTGCATTATTTATATAATGTCATTACATTATCAGACCATGTCCTAACAAAGTAGAGTTCAGCTGTAAGTCAACTTTTTATCTAATTCTATATAACACTTTATCCCATGTATATTTTTGTAGGTGGCATGGCTCATCCTATGTGGCACGTCAACAGTGAATTGATGGATGAGTCTCTGCAAAACAGCTCTGAGAAAGAGAGTGGCTTGATGTGGTGGAAAGTAAAAAATAGCACCCCCTCACCCCCAATGGTAGAAATAACATTAAGCTTCTTAAGTGGAATCACAGACATTTTTTGGTTAATCCTCCCAATTAACTGTGGAGTTGTTCACTGCATCTATCTTGAGGAGGAAGGCACAAACACATGCTGACTAGATTTGAGCCAATAGGCCAAGGGGAACTGCTCATACCAGTACGCCATGATCTCCAGCAGAACTGGGAAGGTCCATCTGGCCTGTAGGTACTTACTTTTTTTTTTTTTTTCTTTAAAATTGCATCTCTTGCATTGCTTCTGTACCTTGAAGATCTTCCATCATCTCAAGAGTCTGTGATAGACATTAGGCAAGGGTCATAGGAATAATACCAATTTTTAAATATCTTTTAGCTGTTTCCTAAGGTATAGGGGACAGTTTAATTTCATGCAGTTTTATAGTACTGTGTAATTAAAAATATAGGCTTATTTTAGTAATCTTCATGTGCTCGTGGGTATTCCTGTATGAAACAGGAAAGCTAAGTGGTGTACGCACAACTAGTGGATATGTAGGTCCTGTGGATCATGGGAGATACATACTCTTTTCTCATATGTGTCTTTCAGTTATATATCCTGGGTTTAAAAACAATTTGCCTGCCATCTGTGAGGTTGACTACTGTCTGTGAACAAAAACAAGCTCCTACAGAAACAAAATTAGGAGCATATTGTGTATATGTGAAGGAATATCGTCTTGACATGGTTTGTGATGCAGAGCTAGACATGTGAGCTCTGAGCATTGCTGCAAATTACTTATGATCAGCATCACATGCCTCTGCCTCCCCAAAGGCAAAAGGTCTCTTGAGAGTGAGATGCTTAATTTTGAGGGAAAAGTGGCACAAATCATGTTCTAACTAGAAATGCAGTGCCTAGGTAGTCACAGAGAGGGTGGATGCAGAAATACATCCCCTTTCTTAACCCTCTTTGCTTTTAATGTACCCTTGTGCTACACTGACCAGGAGGTGATATGCAGGTCAGAAACTCTGAACCAGCTGATAGATGACCTGTACCTCAACATGTTTGTGTATTGTCCTTGTATTTGTTCTTTATGCTGTGTTGCCATAGGAGCCTTCACAGCCAACTGCGGGAACACTTGCTCCCTTCTCTGGGGAGGGTGACCCGTTAGCAGCCTGTCAGTGCTCCGGCAGTTGCCTTACTGCAAAGTGTGCAAGTTCCAGCTCGTGCCAAACATGGAGCAGGTTGTTAACTCACTCTTGCAGCTGTGCAAGCAAACCCCCTTTCAAAGTGCAAATAAGTACATGCTTCAGCTGTTTGCAAGTGGGAGGGGACCAAGGCATAACCCTGTGTAGGAAGCTTAGCTAAACCAAAATTTTTTGGCATGTCTGTAGAATAAAAGGTGCATTAGTGGGGAATAGGGGAATTTTCCACTTTTATAGGCCACTCTTCTTTCTCTAAGCATTTAAATGCTCTTGCAAGGTAATACAGAAAAACAAGACCTCTTGTCCCACTTTTCCCTGCACTTGTGCCCATCCTGTCCCAAAAAATGTAGTTGTCTGTTTATCCAGGCATCTGAGTGTTTGTTCAATGATCTGAATATTGAACCTAATTGTGAAAATCCTGTGAAAGCATTGCAACATGTTCTGTTCATGACCTTGTAGTGATTTACCTCACCCCAGCCCCCCCTTTTGGTAAGTCACGAATCAGATTACTCAAATCAATTTTAGCTCAAAAACTTTCTCAAGGTTTATTTCTCTGCTTAAATAAAGGACATATGCCGATGAATGTTGTCATACCTTGGAAGTAATTTCCTTGGACCTGGAAACTTTTTTCTGCAAAGCAAGTTGCTCTGTAGTGCTCCTAGTCAGCATTTTGTACGGGTACCAGAGCATGGCCTGAAGTTGTTTACCCCATCTGTTAGAATGAAAAGAACGATGTATGATTTTTTTATATGGAAGATACTTTAATCTTCCCTCTGATTTAATAAGGGGGAAAAAGGGTCTCTCAAATTTGAGCATGGCAACTTTAATTGTCAAAAATTAAGGTGTTAGAAAGCTTTAACGAAAAAAAAGACGCAAGAATGAAAACAGCTGTGCAGATAGCGACAGCAATTAGTCTTGCTCCATGAAAGACAGAAATGCATGTTCACTTATTAATTGAAAACACAGATTTATTTTCCAGTTTAGATATGGCCTCAAAGATGTTGTGAATAGGCCTGTCACAATAAGGGCTTAAAATAGATACTTAATGAATAAAAGATAATCTGATATTTTCATTTCAATGCATAATTCATGTCAAAGAGTTCCAAATACAATTTAAACTATGCTTGGAAATGACCATTCCTAATAGTTTGAGTCCATTGCTGGATATTGTAATTCAGTTGTCTGAGAAAGCTCTGGCAGCTTTAAAAACACTATGTTATAAATTAGTTAGGAAATTTAATATATTATTGTGATCTGCATATTGTTTGTATATAAAATTATAATTTATCACCTTTGTTTAATCACTGTGAAAATACACTCAAAGTAGCGTATGACAGCAGGCAGTTCCTCGGTGTCACGTTGATGGCTATGTAACATACTGTAACAGTTCAGAATGAAACCCACAGTGACTTGTGCAGCCAGCTGCAACAAATAAACATGTTTTACTGCCTACTATCATATTATGTTTACAGCGCAGCAGACTGGCTGTCATCAGAGAAGCTTGGATGAAATCTTCTGGGTGAAATGATGTAACTGCTAATGTGGTGAGAATTATCTTGGTGGTTTTATTTCTCATAAACTTGTTCTTTCATCTGATCGCTTGATAGAGATTTCTAACTGTATTTTACATCTAAATTAGTTACAAAACAATGGCTGAAGTAGGTGTTGCCAGGTTTTTAAGGCTGCCATTTTTTCCATCCCCCAAATGAACCACCAAAAACTTTAATCAGGACCTTGCCCCTGCTCATGACTCCTTGAAAATCGTGTGGCAGTGAATTGCGGTGATGTGACTGCTGTTCTTTGTTGGTATGTTTGGATGCACACCAAGCATTTTGGGGAGGTTGTTATTGTTCCTGCCTACTGAATGCTTGGGCTGAGTTGTACTGCTGGTGTTAGTGTAAGTCCTGTGCTGCTGGCTGAAGATCTGTCCCTGCTGTGGGTGAAGTGGTGGGTGCCTGGACCCTCCTTGATGTCAGCTGGAGCTTGAGGATGCTTAGTGCTTCTATAGGGCAGCACATAAGCATGTTGAGTCATAAGCAGGAGGCTGTGGAGGTCAAGCACGTGTGTCCTGTTCTCATGATTATGCTGTGACTATGGAGCTGGTGAACAAGTTGGTTGATGGGTGTGAGTTAGTGCTTGGTAATCTCTTGTCACTAAACATCAGTCATTATTATGCAGGGTGGTCTGGTGTTGAAGACACATCTTTCATCCTGCAGTGTGTTCCTGCCCAGAGGCTCACTTTTGCTGATCAGAAGGGATATTACTTTTTTCCCCTTTGCTAGCAAAGAGCTACCAAGCAGTTTCTGGGTTATGTGCTGTAAAATATACCTTTTGTAATCAGCCTGCTGCTGAATTGCTTTTCCAAGTTATCACGGTTTCCTCATCCACAGGCCTGTTTTTTTCTAGAGGAGCTTCTTGAGTATTTGCTTATTCTCTTCCTGAGCCATATCTTTACACTGCCTCAATTTGTCAGTGTTACTGACTTCCCTGTATGTGAATCCACCGTGTCACATCACTCTGGCTTTCAGGTCATTCGGAGTACTAATTCACTTTGGACTTAATTGAAAATGAGGTGCCAAAGGTGTGTCCCAGGGAATTTGTCTGGTTGGCAGGAGGGTGTTGCTCAGGTAATCTTTGTATAAGACCCGTGCAGCAGCAAGGTCAGATGTCTCTTGTGTATGTTTTTAGCTATCTCTTGGCATTGATGCCGTATGTGCACTGGAAGTGTAGCAGAAGTCAGTAACATCTGAAGGAGTTAATGGTGGTGAGATCATTCAGGGCATAGGGAAGGTGAGCAGGTGAGCTGTAGCCTGGCTCTCGCAGAGGTTACAGAGGGAATGTTCTTGCATGTAATTTATGTCCAGCAAGCAACAGTAGTAATTGGCTGTTAGCTATTTACATTGAAGGAGAACAGCCAGGGTGACCTAAATAGCTAAAAGCTTTTTCAGTGAAGTGAGGGACCTTTCACAGAGAGCTTAGTTTTATGAACTGAAACAGTGTTCATGTAGTTATAATACTGATTAAGGTTATATTTCCTAGGTAAAAGGATTCAGTCCTTTTCTTCCAGTTGCTGTTACTAAATGAAGCTGGAGTCACGTTCCATGATGTGGTCATTAGGTGTTTCTGTAGAAGTCATGGAATCAAGTGTGGGCCACACCTTGGAGATGTATCTGCCTAGGCTTTCTCCTCAGTGATTTTATGTGGGTGAAAACACGTATCTATGTAGAGAAAACTCAACTCAGGCAGAGAAATAGAATAATGGACTCATTAAGGTTGAAAAGGACCTCTAAGATCATCAAGTCCAATTGTCAACCCAACACTACCATGACTACTAAATAAAAGTTCTCCTTCCTGATTTGCATTCGTAGGCATGTCCTTTCTTCTAGCACACTGAAAGATTCTCTCAGTGGTAGGACTCTGCTCATTTCTTTTGGTCTCTAGACAGTCCTTTCTGCATCGTCTGCCCTTTAGCTGGTTGCTTCGTGATCTTCCTGTTGACTCCAGATAACTTGTAGGCTCCAGTATCCTTGCGGTGACTCTTTTCCCTGCCAAATCTTACTTCCACTGAAGAAGCGATCTCCTGCCTTCTTCCAAGGAATCCATCTCCCCTTGTTGCTGTACTGGAGTATATTACTGCATACTGAAGGCTGAAAGTAAACAAGTGCAGCCTGCGAGTTCCTAATGGAGAGCAGGGACTACCACCAGTCTGGTATGGAAGAATATTATTTAGCAATGAACACTTCTCTGGTATAGTTTTGTAGGAGGACCATCTGGCTCTTATTAAAAGTTGCTGAGGAGTGTGGTTTTGATGGACTTCTCACTCCTGAGCAACACCATTGTAAAGCAAAGTAACCAAATTTATTTAAAGTATTTTACTATAAACAGACTGGAAATGTGAGCTAACACTTTCCCTGTGTGTATCAGCAAGCCTTGCAGGGAGATCTGGAGGGTTAAAAAGATTTTCTGGTGCTTTTGACCATAAGAAGGTAGTCTGGCTGCTTGTAGTCGTCTTTACCTCTTTTTGTTAGAAACATGCTTTTTATTGCTTGTGTGGTATATTTGCTTCATGTTTTCTTCCAAGGAGGCAGTGATTATTGAGTTTATCTAGGAAGAGGTTCTAGTAATCTTTTTCTTGGTCCTGCAGCTTCCTGCAAATAACACAACAGAAAACACTCTTTACTCCTACTGTTCCACTAGCCAAAATGGATCCTACAGAGCGTAAAGGACATGCACTAGCTTTCAGGGCTATGCTTGCAGCATGCTGAGCACCCAGGGCTCTTGCTGGCGCTGCCCAGAACCAAAGCAGTGCCTGTACTTTGTGCATCAGTTTTGAAAAGCAGGAGGAAGCCGTGGCATAGCCACTGGGACTTCTCGTGAAATTTTAAAGGCAGAGAAGTAGCCTGCAATGAGTGTGCTGCAGGCAAGGGAGTTGGTGAGGACACAGAGTGACTCTTCTTATGTGTTAGGTTTGAACCAGTTAACTTGTTCTTCATCATAACTTCAGGGAAATATGAGGACATGTGGGAAGCTAGCTGTTGAAGTCAACAGGGGACTTCTCACTGATTTAAGAAGTTGTTAGTATAATGCTGAGGTTTCCTGGCATACACCTATACAGTGCATGAAAACAGTAATATTCGGGAAAGCCAGCATGCTTAGGTCTTGCTTCCTCAGTTAGACAGTGGTGCTTATCCAGTCCTGAGTCTGCCCCGTTCAGCCCCAGAGCTGCAGTTCAGTCTTAGGTGCCTACATGAGTGATATTCCTAAATTCTCCTTTGGGTATAATGAACCAGCTGAATTCCCTGAAATCTTTTGAGAAGTAAGCAGTGGCATTAGCAACCTTAACTTTGCTCCCGTTTTGTAGAGAAGCTTAGTGGTTCCCTCCTCTCCTTGAAGGAGTTCATAGCTCCATCTCTCACCTTCTGTTTGGGGAGCAGGGCTCCATCTGTCCCATGTGTGCAGATGCAGTGCTTATGCATGAAGGTGGGCATGACTGTGGCTGTTACATGAGCCCTCTCATGTCACAGGAGGAAGGGCATACTGACTTACCTAACCCAGTACAAAATGCATGGACAAGTGCTGTGAACAGTGCCTTGTCCTCTAGCGGTACCTCTGCTTCTGCAGCAGAGGAGCTGGTGCTGTCACGGTGTGGCAGGTATGTTCTGACCATGTTGTTAAGGTTTGGCTTCTCAAGAAAATCAGAGGCCAGAGCTTCTACTGGTAGATCCCAGGTGTGGTGGAGTGCATGATGGCATCAGGTGGCAGAAATCTGGGTCTGCTTAGGTGGTGGTAATTCTAGGTGGGTTCAGTCTCAGATTTACTTGCTGTAGTAGCAGTCCTGCTGAAAGTGTAGTGGTTTTATGCTTCTCAGGTGCCTGGCAGGTTAGGTACCCAAACACTTTGATGATCTGAGGTTTGTAATTTAAGTGCAGTGAGTTTCATTGTCACTTTAGAGTTCAGGAAACTGAGGTGTAGTGTTCATGTGACTTTATCTGAAGAAGCAAGAGAATCCCAAGATAAGAGAACCCCAAGATAAATCTCCTATGTATCAGTGTATCAGTATCATTTTACCCTGTATGGGGCTTCCGATTATTCTTCACTGGCTGTGTACCTGAGCATGGCTTCATCTCTTCATCCAGACTGCTGGATATCACCTTGAGCCCTGGAAGAGTTGCTGATAGCAGCATAAACCCTCCCTGTTGTTTCTGTCGTACATTGTGTAGTGGTGGGACTTGAGCCAGCAGTGGCATCACTGAGTGGAAAAGAAGGTATTCCAAGCGTTGATTATGCATACTGGAAGAGAAGATTACGGTCAATGGCTCCATAAATACTTGGGCAACAAACCAACTCTAAGCATACAGAAGTACAGTTTTGGGGACAGTGTACTGTTAGGATAAATGAATCCATGAAAAATGTTGCTGATGATTGATCCTCTACTTAAATTATGAATGATCTGGCAATTTTTTTAAAATGCATGATAAATAACTTCATCTTTTCTTTTTAGTTGATGTCCATCAGCGTATTAGGTGTTTCTGCCTGGATGAGAGACTACCTGAATAATGTTCTCACTTTAACAGCAGAAACAAGGTAAAGCTTCCTTTAAACCTATTAATCTTGTGTGGGTGATTGATTGTGGTATATATCGTTCATTCTGCATGGCAAATTTCCTGATTAGGATTTCTAGAATTAAAAAGCCTTCAGTTGAGCTAATTATTGTTTTGTTGAAAAGTGTATTTTTGCCACCATTTCTGGCACTGGTTGAAATTAGGGGAGGGGGGAAGATATGAATTCAATCTCGTTTTATTCCTGTGCCTTTCTCTTCTGGCAGGTATCATTTCTTGGCCCTTTGCCAACATGTAACCGTATTATATTACTGTTTAGTTTTGAATGCTTTATTCAGTCCAGAGATTTAGGAATGCTGTTCGTTTTATTGCAGCAGTGGTTATGAGCCATAGTGATGGAACAGGGCCTCATTGTGCTACGTACTGTGCAAGGGCATGACAGGAAGATCGCCTTCGCTCCAAAGAGATTTCTCATGATGCATTACATTCTGGTACCTGAATGCAGCATTTGACTTTAAAACCATGTAGAAGAGATTTCTGTGAGATACATAGGGCGCTGGAAGGAACACATCTGCTAATATACCAGTTTTGTTCTAATGGCTATATTACATTTTTCTTCTGTATAATTTTTGTGTGATTATGCTTTTTTTGATTATGTTTCTGATTGGTTTTAGGGTGGAGGAGGCTGTCATTTTGACTTATTTTCCTGTGGTCCACCCGGTCATGATTGCAGTCTGCTGTTTCCTCATCATAGTTGGAATGCTGGGCTACTGTGGAACAGTGAAAAGAAATCTGTTGCTCCTTGTCTGGGTATGCTTCATAACCTCTAAAACCAGCTAACTTCTGCTTTGCTTCAACAGTCTAAGAAGGGTTTTAATCCACAGGCATTAGATAAATACTGATTATTTTTTATTACCATGTTGAGTTATGATATTGGTGAGGAATTGTAATTGCAAAGCACACAGTAGGAAAGAATTTATTGCCTAGGCTGCATTATGCTGTGACTGAAAGACAAGCAGTGTCTCATTTGCAAAAATCCACTTCAATTAGTAAAGGAGTTGCTGAAGGGAAAAATAAACTCTTAAGTACTAATAATTATAGGGACGTGAGCTCTGAAATAAACCCTTATGCTACACTTTTGACTTTTGACTGTGCAATAGCTGAGTAACCCAGACTTTGCTTTATCCCCACAGTAGATAGCGTGTGCAAAGTAGTGGTGTTTGTAGCTGATAAAAGTCAATTTTGAGTGTATTCAGAAGCTTTGCCTTCTCTTACATGGATGTCAAATTTTGTAGTTGCATTTGGTTGTGAGCAAGTTTAACAAGAAATTCCAAGTACCCAGCTTTTTCCTTTGTTTGGAGGCTGCATAACTGAGCCAACAGCTGGTCAAAAGCAGGAGGCTCTTAGGCACAAGGTTCTATGTACAATCTATATGTGATGAGGCTTCGACTGTCAAGGGAGCCAAATGCCTTTTTCTTTGCCTAGATGTCAGTGAATTTGAGGACAATAAAAACAAACCAACAAACCCCAGACACTCAAAACCAAAAACCTTGTCAAATATGCACAGATTTTTAGAGTTTAAAAATATTTAGACTATTGGCAACATGGAGATCGAGGAGTGCTGTGTACCTGTATGCTGCTTAGAAGTCTAGTTGGTAGCCCTTGGCAGAGTTGGGTTTTGTCTTTTAACACAAGGATAAGCAGGATTCCAAGCAGTCCATAAGCCATAGAGTGGAAGCAATGGATATGAAAGAGGTGTATCAGACTTGACGGCCACAATTGCAAAGGGAGGAAATGGACAGGTAAAATCCTTCAGCTCTTGAGCGTAGCCAAGTCTTACACAAGTAGAGTTGGACTCCTGCTATTTTTTCACTGTAGTGTGTGTTGGGTTCTCCCAGAGTGCATATGGTTGCATTTTTCTTGTGGATCCCTGTGGGCTTAAGTACATGATACCTGAACCTCACAATTTTTTGCACAAGACGACAAAAAAAAAAAAGTGACAAGTTGACTGAGATTTATGCAACGTTTGCTTTTATCTAATAGGAAATGTTCTGACTGCAGCTAAAACAGTTGGGAAATTGTACTGGGGCTTTGTATTAAAATGCGTTTTTTATTTGAGAGAGTTGGAGTAAGGTTTTTTTGAGATTTCCTGCTGGAGTCTGAAGCAGAAGTGTTCCTCAACTGCAAAAGGGCAAATGCTGTTTGTCCTTTTGGATATTTGTTAAGCCCATATAAAATATGAGTAGTGTTGTTTCAAAGCTATATAGTTAGGAAAAACTCTCCATTTAAATCAGAATACCTTATAGTAATGTAATCATCATGCATTTTTTTTATTTCTAGATTTTAACCTTGCAATGTTAACGTCAATGAGAACAAGTTCTAAGACAGATATTAGTTATGAACACTTGCATAAAAATAATGGATAAATGTAATTTCATACCAGATAATTATTTATCTAGTAATCTTTCTTACATACCTTAAAAGGTCTTTGTGCGTATTTTTGTTTTATATAAATAGGGAAAGTATTAAAAGATGGTAAACTTATAACCTTACCATAAAAACTAAAGGTTAATAAGATTATTTTAATAAAGTTTTTTTTTTGTTTTACAGTGGTCATAGTTTTCAGTATGAATTAAAATTAATTAAAAGACAAAAGCAACTACATGATGTAGACAAATGCTACATAGTATCTGAAGAAAAAGAATTACCATTTTTGGTATAAGCTTTGGAAAAAAAATCCAGTTATAAAGAAAACAAACTGAAGGCCTGAAGTGCTGGCCCTGAATTGTGGGCCCCAAGTTGGAGTTGACCTGTGTATGAGTCACAACCTAGCAGAATGTTTTGTTTTTCCTATTGGCTTCATGTTCCAGAGGCAGAACCTGGCCCACATGTGTCTTTGTGGCTCCACCCTCACCCTGGTGGTTGTGGTCGGGGTGGTGGGTGAGGCCAGGATTGTATCAGCAAAGAGCCAATCAGTTGAAGGAGTTTCCTGTTGAATGTGGCTTCCGTTGGGGCTGGTTGCCACTTGCTGAGTGCTCTGGGTGGTGTCCTTCCATGTGAAGGGCCACTGAGGGAGCCATCTCTGTCCGTTGTGTCCAGCAGGTGATGCTGGCACCA
>JAVSBS010003681.1:0-28203 GCA_033124195.1 Coracias cyanogaster | reverse complement strand
ATCCCCCTTCCCCCCCCCCCTCCCCCCCAAACCTAAATTACTCTTTTCAGATGTCAAACTGATGCCATATGGAGAACAGCTCTTTTACCATTTTTTTTAAGCTAAAAGACACTGTAGAGAGATTATTAGTAGAGGCACCAGTCTATCTACAGTAGTTTCACTTCCACGAAAATTTTCTAAAATCTGTAGATTTGGAAGGAATCACATCTATTGTGATGTCCAGCCATATTAAGATTTCTCCTATTCAGTCCTTCACATTAATTCACTAATATGGATATTTTTAACACAGGTTTTCTTAGCTCTTAGAAATGGTAGCAATAACAACTTCTATATTTTCCCTGCCAACTTGGACTTAGAATTTTTATTCTTTCTTCTCAGAATCGCGCAGGCAGAAAATTTAAAAGTACAAATTGCTTTTCATCAGTCAAGAAGTAATTACAACTCTAAATTTGCAATTCCTTATTTTTTTAGTCTATTTTAATTTAGTGAAAAAAAGTGGAAACTACTAAGAGTGGTTGCAATAGAACCGTATGCTAAAATAGAAAAGAAATAAAATGCATAGCTCTATGACTATGCTTGAGATTCACCAAATGTTTCAAATTCACTATTTTAATATGCAAGATGTTACACTTTGCACATCAGTACTGCAATGAATAAATACCATCTTTTAATATTTTTGTGTTTATTCCTTAGCACAAAGCAATGGGATAAACTTTGTAATGCATTACCCATATAAGCAAGTAAACCACGGTGTTGAATCAGAAGAGGTGGATTTCTTCTGTGTGTTTGCTTTACAGAATGAGTTCAAACGAAGAATACTGGGTTGTGATGAAACATGAATGATGAAAGGGGCACTTGGATATTGAACAGCCATAATTTCTTCCTATAAAAGTATGAATCCTACAATAAGTTTTCCTGGAAAGCTGCAGCTCCTTAGGGATCCTATAACACTCCAGGAACGTAAAACCAAGTGACACCTTCCTCTGCACTTCCAAAACATATAGTTGTCAGTACTTAAGAACTAACAAATCAGTTTATTGTTAAAGGCACAAAAGGAACTAAAGACATGGCAAGAACATGGGCAGGAAGAACAACTTCAGCACAGTTTAGGGCTCAGTGCCTAGAAGCAGCAGATTGTTGTTTGATAAAAGTTACTTTTATTTCAGAATTGAAAGGTGAGTTAAGTTTTAGTGAAAGCTGAACATTTAGATAACAGGGAAAGTTGGCAAGACTGCCATGTGGGATTGCTATTACTGGAACCCATCCATCCATGCTTTAAATCACCTCTCTAAGGAAGTTACTTGCCAATAATCTCATAAATTCTGTCATACTACAATAAAAGGAAATTGGTGTCTTAATACAGCTCCCCAACCATCCAAGTAAATACCTCTCTGAGACTGAATATTGAAATAATATGCAAGCAATGAAATGTTCTCAACATACAAGGGAAGAGTAAGAGAAAGAGTTTGAAAAGCAAATAAGCATCACAGCTTGTTCATATATTTGAGACTAGAAGACAAAGTTTCAGTTCTTGTACTGAGTCACAGAAAAAAGTCTTGGGCTTAGGTCCTTGACATCTCCAATAATATCATGGTGACCTTAGCTGCTCCAGAATGAGTGCCTCTCTTTTGTTGACTTACCACAATCTTTTTTTGTTTTTTTTTTGTTTGTTTTTTTTGAAACTTCACTGATTTTCCATAGCTTGGAAGACTGGAGTCACAATTTTTTTTTTTTTTTAAAGACACAAATAAATTTCCACCCAACTCTATCAGTTTAATGGAATTTCAGGGGTACTAAACTTAAACAGACAAGTAGAGCTCTGAAAAGCATACAACCCTAATAATCTGTCTTGAAAATGTTATCCATAGCAGCTATCAACATGTCAGTCCTGTGATTATCATTTTCAGGATGTTTTCTGTCTGTCCCATTATAATTTACTTGTGTATTGTTATTTAAGATGCATTTTGAATGTCTGATATTATTTATATGTTTGCTTCTTGTCCTGGTTCGGCCAGGACAAGGTTAATTTGGTGCAGCCAGGCTTATTCCATACCATGCTGACATCATGCCCCTGGGCCAGTTCTGGTTCCGTGGTGCAACTTGCACGCGTGCTGCCGCTTGGCTCGGCTCCCCTCGGCTCTGTCCGTTTGTCCACACGATACCACTCATTCTGTACCTTGTTTTTCTCACTGTTGTCATTGCTGTTGTTACTGCGATTGTTTCCTGTGTGTCATTGTATTAAATTCTCCTTATCTCAATCCTGGCTCTGTGTCTCCCTGGACTGGCACTCGGTGGGCAGTGGCAGTAGCCACATGGCTCGGCTCCCAGCAGGAGCTGAACCACCACACTTCTTTAACAGATTAATTGCATTTCAAAACAAAACAACAACAAAACCCCCACAAACCCCTGCAAATAGAAAAGTTCCTTTTAAATATTTCCATGTCTTTCCCTTTGACTGCCAGTGTGTTTTTGTAGTGGGCTTTAAATCTAAAATCTATAGGTCTTGAGAGGCAAATTTATGTGCATTCATAATACTAAGCAGTGCATAATTACATAGAAAAAAATGCAACCAATAAAACATTTCTTCTTTCTCTGTCATTGCTTATATTTATAACTGGCTCATGGAATTTAATATGGATCATTACTTTCACAGGATTTTACACATTAGCTACAGTTATGGCACTACCCTAATATTTTTGTTTGCTCAGATGCAAAAAATTTTTGAGTTGCGCATGTTAGAAGAATTCTGCTCATCACATTTGTCTTTTCTCCATAGAACAAGACAAAGTCTTACATCACCATAGTGATTCTAGGTTATACTTATCTGTCTTTCATTATGATACTAATACTAGCCAGGATCATCATTTTCATCAAGCCAACCATCTCTAGTCTGTAAACATCTGCAAACTGTATAGTGATTTATATAACTGTATCAGAAATGGTGTGACCAACAGGAGTAGGGAGGTGATTGTGCCCCTGTACTCGGCACTTGTGAGACCGCAGCTTGGGTACTGTGTCCGGTTCTGGGCACCACAGTACAAGAAGGACATTCAGGTGCCAGAGTGGGTCCAGAGAAGGGCAACAAAGCTGATGAGGGGTATGGAGAATATGTCATAGGAGGTGTGCCTAAGGGAACTGGGAGCTTGGAGGAGGCTGAGAGGAGACCTCCTTGTTCTCTTCAACTACCTAAAAGGAGGTTGTAGTGAGGCTGGTTCTGGTCTCTTCTCCTAAGTAACTAATGACAGGAAGAGAGGTAATGGGCTCAAGCTGCACCAGGGGAGGTTCAGATTGGATATTAGGAAGAAGTTATTCACTGAAAGAGTGGTTAGGCATTGGAACAGTCTGGCCAGGAAAATGGTGGAGTCACCATCCCTGGAGGTGTTAAAAAAATGGGCAGATGTGGTGCCTCGAGACCTAGTCTAAGGGTTAGGAAGATGTTAGATGAAGGTTGGACTAGATGATCCTAAAGGTCTTTTCCAACCTAAATGATTCTATGATTTTTAAAAGCAGACTATTTGTGTGTATTGCTTTAAAACATTTCATGCCATGGTTTATTTAAAAGCAAGCCCTTGATGTGAATAAAAAAAATCATTGGTCCTTAGAAATTCACAACCCCAAATGACAACTCTTTAAAATATTTACAAAATAAACTACAGTTCAGTATAGGAAAAGTTCATTAGTTTTGTACCTTTTTAAGTATTTATTTTTTTTATATATGCCTTTCAGGCTAGAATTTTCCTCTGATTGCAAGAAGCAAACCTTACTCCAATTCAAAAATTCAGACTCCAAGAAACCAAACTCACACAAGGAGTGCATTATTTGTAAGTACTTCAATTTTAAATAATAATCTATGTAGCTGGGCTAAAATATCATGCTATATTTTTCAGATATCATCTTTGATAAATTTTATAATTTTCACTGTAATTCTTCAGGGATTTGCACCCATTTATTAATTTTATAGATATGAAATATATGCCCTAAATCGTTGGAAATAGTAATACCAATTACTGAATGATCAGCATATGTATTTTTAAGACAAAAGTATTCACAAACATGTAACAGGATTGCTACACATTTTTAAACCCACAGTTGGAGATGCAAATAATTGCCTTATATAACTTATTTTTCTAAGACTCACTCAAAAGGGAGACTCCATCTTTGCCAGAAGCCCACAGAATTTTATACGAGTTATGCAATGTAGTGACAAGTTTTATTGTTTTACAGTTATAACTAGATCTCTTTTATAATATGAAAAATTGTGGGAGAACAGGGTGCAGAAACCTTTCTACCTGTCACAGTTCTGAAAAGAGCATATAAAAGAAAAAAATAAAAAAACAACAACATATCAAACCCAAAAAAACAATAAAAGCCCTGAAATCCTTCAGACCTAATGATATATATTCTACAACTAGGGGTTTTCTTTAACATGTTTTCTTTTCTGTATGTGGCATTGAGCAATGCTTACCACTGTTTAAAAGCCTAGGCAGTGTGAAAACTGTTTAAATACGTGGAGTTGACTACACTGGTAAGGCTGTAATGATTTGAACTGTCATTGGAGAAGAAAAATTCCCACCTCACAATCATGCCTTATAAATACTGAACTTTTTTTCCAGACAGCTTCATTCCTTTTAGCTAAGAAATGCTACACAACTTGTACACCTCTTATGTCAGGTCAGACCTGCATACAATAAAAATACTTAATTTACACTATATACACTGCTCCAATTATTGATAGAAATATCAAAATTGATTCTGATACTATAAATTAAATAGGATTTGGTATGAACAGTATAGGCTGAGATATCAGTCCATCCTCCTGAGCCAGCAAGTGTCCCAGACCAACTGGAGCCTCTCCAGCATTCCCAGCTGCCATAGGGGCATTTTTCCTGTGGGCCATGGTCTGCAGGTAATACTGTGAGAAACCTACAAAATAGTCACCCTGGCTAATACAGTATTTATCTTGCTCTTCCTCAGAACCATCACACTTATCCATGCTACAAAATTTTTGGAAACCAATAAGTCTTTGTCTTGCTCTCCTGAACTTCAGGTGAAGGCTTGAACTACTCTGGGGAATTAGGATCACATATCACATTTTTCTTCCTCAGGATATGATTACATGTGTCTTTATTGAAATACTATTAATACTTATATCATGCCTCCCTAAAAGCCTATCTGTATACTCTAATCTTCATCTGTATTTTGGAATTCTATTTTGTTTCACTGGTGATTAAATGATCTTATATATAAAAGGTTTAAAAATTTCTTTGAAATTGCCTATAAAATGCTATATAAACATCAATTGTGACCCAATTGTACTGTTTTGTTCCTTAAAACTAAACAAAAGTGTGACAGCTGTTAATTTTAGACATTAATTACTCTACCCAGCTGTGCATGTATAGTAGTGACAGAAATTAAAAGCAGATACCCTCCCACAGTGAAATTCCCCCCAATTTACTTCAAGATTACATAGCTGATGAAAGTACAGCAATTTCAAATTTCTAGAGGGAATAATGACTTGTAGTTGCAATAATTTAAGGAATAATGTACCCCAACTGTACTTAATAAGACTGTAATTCCATCAAAGGCTTCCGGGGACATCATAAACCATGAGAGTGAAACTTGAGTGGTTTTCTCATGTCACCAGAAGGCTGAGATGGAATTACAATCTTAATTTATATTCATTTTGAAGGAACCTTATTTAATATTGCACATTGATCATGATTAATGCCTTTGGAACTGCTAAAAACTATTAGCAGTGTTCATGCCCTTTTGAAGCCACCAAAAGTCAATTATGCCACCAAGTAGTGATTCTCAGAAATTCTTTATTTTTAAGAGCTATGGCTTGGCCAGCACAAACTTATGTAACAATGCAAAAATTAACATCAATTTGGTCATATATTTTTATAACTTTTCTTCTTCATATTGAGCGAAAATGGGAGATCTTTCTTCTAAGTGTATAGCACTTTATTTATAGATGTTCATTTCAAATTAAGGGGAAAATTAACTGGAAGCATTTAGTTAACTTAATCACTGAACATCACTGAATGAATATGGTTTTATTAAAGGGATTTTTCAGTTAAATGCCAATAATTTGTCCACATCATATGTGAGTTAACTGTACAGAGACAGGCTTTATTAACAGAAGGGAATTCTTTTTGGTGAAATACTGCAGGTAATCAGTTTTAAAAAGGAGGATTATATGGAATAGCCCAGAAAGCCCACAGACAAAAGAGTTATGGCATGGGGAATAAAAGGGGTACATTATTTTTTAAATAAGTTGTGGATCAATGTTACTAACAGTTAAATAATGTTCAAATAATCTTCTGGTTACTCAAGGAGTTCTCTCTTCCTCTCCTACACTATAGAGTAGGATTCAGTTATGGATATAAGAACATAAGAAATTCTTTACTTATCAGACAAGCGGTCCACCTAACCCAATAGTTACACCTTAATAAAGGTGAAAGCAAATGAGTCTTAGGGCACCTGACCAATTTCTGTGGAAGTTAGAGGGTATATTCCTTCATATTTCCTACAGTATCCATTTATGGGCACATTATTTCTTAATTTTCTAATCACTTTTAGGACTTGACAATACTGTCTGCCTCCACAGCATCCTTGGCCAGAAAGTCCCAGTGTCACTGCTTGAAGGACCGTTATTGAAAAATCTGTTTTAATGTGATTTCTTGGTGGTTTCTGAATACCCCTACTTGCCTAAATATAGAGATTTAGCATCACTGGAATGCTTTATGGTATAGCATCTAGCCTTAGGTTTCTTCTCTTGAAGGGTCCCCAAAGGCCAGTGTGCATATTTGCCAGCCTTTTATGGGTTTATGAGATATCATAGGGGACCTAATACATTAGGAGATGTCTGTATTTAGATAATGGCATTGAGCCAAAATGTTTGCATGTGTCAGAGAACCTGCCATAAAACGCATTTCCTTGGAGATGACATAGTGTCAATTTCTGAAATTCCTAGTACTGAGTAGCCGATTTGATGTAAAATTTTGAACAGAAAATACATCATCAGGGTAGTCTCAGCTCCTTTTTACAGAAATATATTCCAAGAAGAGGATTTATATTTGTAACTTGTTAATATCAGATACAGAGAGAAATAAATAACATACAACTCCTATTGAAAGTCTTTTGGCCAATTTCTAAGATGATGGTAGTGCAAATTGATGTTTAAAGCCAAAAACATGACCACATTGTACTCTGTTATATGGCACTTTTGAGCAAGAAAAATATATATTCTACACCCCAAACTGAAAAAGCAGCATCGAAATGTAATGAAAAAGAAACACATTGTCTGTTTCAAGCATAGCAATCCTATTTGGCTTTTGGAAGGAGGTTTTCTCAAGCCCAAGACCCTGTTTAAACAGCTGCCTTCGAAGAACCACTGTGCAACAACCATAATATCCTTACACGGACCAGCAAAAGTCAAACTGGGTGACAGGTTTCCACACTACGTGAAGATAATATCCCTTTGGCATGCGGTGTTTGGAATGCTGAGGACTTGCAAGCCTTCAGAGGACGTTGGAACAAATGAAAGGAAGAAAAATCCAGTCAAGGTACTTAAGAAAAAAAAACAACTCTGGCTGAGAAAGTCAGATCAGTCAATCAACCATTTTTGGAGGCTGAGAAAAAAAATTTCGGGTTTAATACTATAGGAGTGTCTTGGTCTCACAGTCTTCCTTAGGCATTTGGTCTTAGACAAAGTCAAGACATATTCAGACTCTTTGTCTGAAACAGTTCAACAGAGCTCCTGTTAACCTCCTCCCCCCTACAGCAAATGCTAAATCCTGGCTTTGCTTCCTGAGATATACTGCAAGTTTTTCAGTTTCCACATGTAATATTTTCAATTAATGTCAAATTGCTCATATGTTTCATCCTCCAATTAATGTCAAATTGCTCATATATTTCATCTTTCTGTGGAGACTAGCATTCTTTGTACTCCTTTACTACTCTTTCATAAGCAATCATCTCTGCCTGGTTTATCTGAAAAATTCAATGAATTTATGAAAAATTCAAATTAATAAAAAATAGCCCATGACAAAAATTAAGCTGCCATATAAATGTTTTTCTTCTTATTAACAACCCGTATTTTGAGGGAAATGCTGTTTGAACGTGCCCAGGTTGCCTGCCTTGTTTAGGAGTTTCAGTACTGGAGAGGCTTTTAATTGCTTCAATCCACTATTCAGGATACTTTAAAAAAAATAATAATCTCTTTATACTATGTGGTCTTAAGCTGTATTAAAAGAAAAATTGCCTACTTCATCCTGTACTTCAGTTCCTATTGCTATTGAATAACAAAAATGCATGTTTATAGCCTTTTCTAGAAGTTCTTTCTGCCAAATGAAGACAGGAAACATAGAATTCTGGATACACAGGTATAATTTCCGTCAATAAAAAATGTATCAACCCAAAATAAGAGTTCTGGTTGATAGATAGTTTGCATGTGCAATGCTTTTGTGATCAATGGGTAGAAAATAACAGGGAGTTCTGGAACTCTGAAATGTATATAAAATTTTAAAAGACATATCCTACTAGATATGAGGATTTTTTTTTTCCTCCATGAAAACAATAAAGTTTGAGAGCACTTTGACCTGAGACATTGAGCAGGCACTCTCTGGAGGTTTTCAAGATCTAACTGGATCAAATCCTTGGCGACCTAGCCTGATCATGAAGCTGATATGGCATAAGCACAAGGTTGAATGAGAGACTTCCTGAGGTCCCTTTATCCTACGATAATATGTTTGCATGTCTTAAGTTGCTGCAAATAAATAAATAAATAAAGGAAAAAACCCCAAGTAATTTCAAAACTATATTATACAATTGTCATCAGATGTAATTCTTTTCTCTGTTGAGAACGAAACAGGGAGTGGTTGGCAAATTATTGCAGCATTGAACTCCATTTACCTAGGCATTACCTTTGCCAGCAATTGGTTTCTATTAGCTTCTCTGCTGTACATCAAAATTGGAAATAAAGAAGTTTACTAAGAAGAAATTGCAATATTTGTAATATTTTCCTGGAATGATTTGTAAAATGTTTTCCATTTCTGAAGGTTTGTTCCTAATAAAAATATACAATAAAATAGAAAGAAAGGTAAAAATTGCTAAATTGGAATACCACAGTTGTTAATATTATTTTAATGAGTTATTAACTATGAATATTTATTACATTAGACTAAAAAGGTGTCAGCTTAAAAGAAACAGCAAAATAATAGGATGTTGCTGTACATGTTCATTGATGAATCTCCTAATTTATTTTCTAATTTACCTGCAAAGCTTGATATGTTTGCAATGATTCTTCTCAAAATAGAAGCAATCCAAATATGCAAACATGTTTGAAAATTTTTAGCTATAATATCTTTCAAACACTTCCATGCATTCTGTAAGAACATTGACAATGTTAAGTATATATTTCTGGTTCATTTGTATTATTTTGATATTTTAATGTATTATTTATTGTGGATTAACAGCCAATACTCTCATGACAGTATAGGTAATAGTTTTTTTCTCTTATTAATGTGAAATGTGAATGTTTTGACATTGCTCTCCAAGCCTGAGAATCAGTAAGAATAGAACAATATTTTCAAGTAGGAGCACTTTGGATTATCCAGGATGGGGGTGTTCTTTTTATTCATTTATTTCTACCTTAAAAAAAAAAAAGAATTTATGAACCAAAAGGAGGCTACTTTATTTTTTAAAGAACGAGGTTCTTATTGTCAACGTGGACAAATTGTAGGAAGTGTAAAATTGGCTCACAAGTTCATTTTGTACAAAGGCCTCTCTTTACAGTAATAAGATCACCAGTTAAATAGGAGTCTTTTCTCCATGTAGAAGTAGCTTAAATTTATAGGCCAAGAGAAGGGTGATAATTCTTATTGCCTTCACAGAAGTCCAGCTATGAAATATATGCTGTGGGAGGTACACATGAGCTGTAGAAAGGGGTCATTTGTGTGTATGTGCCCACACATAAATGTGAATATGCATAGTTATATATGTATAGCTATGTAAATATAGATAAACACGGTAAGAGGAAGAAACCATTCCTAAGTCTTCTCTAACTTAATTCTGTAGCCTGAAACCTTGTCAATAACCCTAGTTACAACAAAGTAGGATGCAGTGGTGTTCTGTGGGATGAGAATACAGGTTTTACCTGTTAAATCTTTGATGCAGAGAATATGCAAGAAAAGCAAACGGTGGTGTGGCAGGAAATCTTTTTTGTAACCTTTTTTAATAAAAGTTTTCAAGATTTCTACTTAATTGATCTCTGGAGAATACTCAGTAAATTATTTTGTACTTCCCAGATATTTCAACTTAATCCAATTGAGCATAAATTGAAAGAAAATACTTTTCCTCTCTCACAGTCTGTTATTTGTCTCAAAAGGCCACCACCACAGATAAGAGATTTTTAAATCTCCCCAACAGTTCACTGTACTTAGGACGTCATAAGAACCTGTTCGTACAAACATAGATTTGTCTCAAGTAATTAATAAATTCAGTCTGCAACAGATACTGCTGGCATCTCCTGTACTTTGTGTAGCTCACTAATGCACCAGAAATCCGTTTATTTCCTAATGAAGGAAACACACTTCATAGACGTGTCTAATGCATTTAAACAAATATTAGTAGGAGAGATATAAGCCAAAGTGAGTCAACAAAACTGTCATTAACATTCACAAAGATGGAGTTCCTTGAAAGGCTTCAGGAGAAGTACTGTTTCATTTAGAAATATATGAAACTACAATTCAGTAAACTCTTTCTAAAACATATTAGTAGATATTATATTCTTTATCAGGGTTAGGGATTTGAGATGGCAATTATTCAAAAGGTGTTTGAAGTCCTCAGATACATATTCTCCAGCAAAATCTACACCTTATTGATAAAATGATCTCCCTTGAATTGTTTTTTAAAAACACAGCCTTTACACTTCGAATAGTTCTGTATTTTTCCTCAAATATTTCTAGAATACCTGGGAACGTCTTTTCCCTGGAGTTTAAGCGTAATGAAGCCTGAGGTGTAGAAGAAGGTGTTAGTACAGAATATACGAAGTACAATTAATGTTTCATATGTAACTCTCTCAGTGGTCAAGTTCCTTTTTCTTTATTTGTGGTCCTACACAAGCAGCTTTTCTTTTTTTTTTTTTCTTTAATTTTAATGTAAGGAGTCATGCAGGCTTTATTTTACTCATATGCAGAGGTGCTCTCATTCTGAATAATTTTTACACCTGGGTCTCTGCTCATGATAAATTGTCTTCTACCATGTAACTTCTGTAAGATGTAAAGACTCTTGTTTTATGGGTGTAAGTATTATGATATTATTCATTCATTTCTTTAAATATTAGCTAGATATTCTTAATTTCATTTCTTTAGATTGCTGACCTTTTTAAGTCTACCAACTTAAGAAATGTTTAAGACAGTGGGACTGGATGTTGAATGAATTACAATTTATTTAATTTATTTTTTATAAAACTATTTTCTAAAATCAAAAACATAATTTTTATATAGGTTAAAAAATGTATCTTTCCAGGAATTAAAATTCTGATAATGTTTTCAGTGTTTGAAAGAATGCAGGCATGACAGATTTAGGGAAAAAAAAAAATCTAAGACTCTTTAGTATAAGGTAGTGTCTTGTGGCATAATAGGTGTGGACTTGAACCCCATTGCTCTTTTTTTCTTCTTTGACTTACCTTTTCCCTCTCATTTTTCTCAAGTATTTTCAACTCAGAATATAACCTTGATATAATTTCACAGTAGATTTGAATCCAATGTCTGGACAGTTTTATCTATAAAGAAAGCAAATTTATACATCTTTCATATTAAGCTTTATAAAGGCTTATTTGCAGCATTGTTAGGTATTAGTAAATAAACTTTAATGTAAAGTTTTCTTCAGTGACACTCCTTGAACAAAATCTTACCAAAAGTTTTCTTTACTTATTCCATAGAGGCAACATTTCTGAAAATTGGAGTCTGATTGAAGACATGCATTGAGTCCATTTTTTGTACTATACAGCCTCAGCTTTTAGGATACCAAAAAAGCTACTATGTATGTGACACATAGGAACGAAAGGGAAACAACAGAATACGTCTTTTCCTCTACTCCATCCCACCCCCCATTAATTATATATCACTCTAGTTTATTTATTGTTCATGTTTTTTTCAGTTAAGTAATTCCTAGCTTCTAGGATTCCTGTACTGTGTGAGGAACACAGTAGTTACAAATGCGGACCCATGCTATCCAGGAAAGAAAGTAAAAGGAAAAGGCAGGTGATAGATGATCCCTCTGACAATGTACAGACTGAGATGAAATGCAATATTTCCCACTCACACAAAATTAATTAAAAAAAATTTAGAAGTTGTTGATTTTTTGCAAACTTTCCCAACCCCTACAGTTTTCAGTAAAATTGACATCCTTATCAGATTCATTGTTATGAGCACTGGATATTTGCTCAGCTGTAGAAATCTAGACTAAATGATTGTATATTCAATGAGATGGCATTTTACAATTAAACTGTGTTTTGCTGGAAGTTCCCCAAGCTGTACCAAACACTATGGTTATACATCCTGTGCAAAATAGAGATTTGCATCATACTTGCATGACAGATTTTTGACTACAGACTTGTGGGAGCTAAGCTTTGCAAGGTGAAAATTACAAAATGCCCAGTGCTTTTTGTTTCTCCCACAGGCTTTCCTGTAGGCACAGATAATAGGGACATTAGTTACTAAATTGGCAATGGGTCTTTCTCTATTTCTCTGTCATTTTATGCTAATGGAAGCTAACTTGAGTAGAGGAAACTTTAGCACCCATTTTAAACAAATCCTCCTGAACTTACAAATGTCTTTCAATCACTTTCAATAACTGTCTCTGGAAAGATGCAAATATCTGGATTTTTTTTTTTTTTAAACAAAGCAAATAGTTAATATATATTTTTCTTTTTTAGGTGGGACTTCATTTTCCAAAATTCTGTCTTATAATTGTAAATAAGCTCAAAAGAATAAGATGTTTTATACAGTTATCATTCATAAAGAATGAAAAGGTAAAAGAAAATACCCTTCTAAGATTAAGAACAGAATAACTGCTTATCATGTAGTTCATGGGCTGACACATGCAAAGGTACCAGTATTGGGCACCTTAATCTACTTTCAGCCTAAATGAGATGCAGATAAACAAAGAAACCATTTCATCCTCAGCCTCCCACTTTCTGTTGAACAGATATTCACATAGATGCAAGTGCATTTTCTATATACAGCTCTATCAACAAGAGAGAACCCCAGGTGATGGCTTGTAAGGAAAAACCTTGTTAGCCACAAGAACACATTTTTTTTTCATATCTGTTTGTGTTGCTTGAGACTCAAAAACTAACATGTTAGGGCTTACCTATATGGTAAAGTTACACTGCTGTCTCTTTTGTATATGCTTTTAAACAGTAGCAAAACAGGACAACGTAGTGTGGCTCAATCTTCTTCCACAGTTTCATGCTTGTCCATAATGTTTTTAATGTGAAGATGCACATAACTATTTTGAAGAATCAGAAACAAGGGGTACACCCTTACATTCAGAAGAATATTTAATTCTACAGAACTAGTTTCATATATTTTCTTAAGTTACCTTTTCCCTTTAATCTGGTAAGCTCCATGAAACTCTGTCACTGATAAACCACAAATATATTTTTTCTGTGAAGCTAATGTCCAGTATTCATTTATTCTATTGTATCCCAAAAGAATTTCATAGAATATTCTAGCATATAACAACTTGGATCATATGTTACCATTGATTTTTTGTCATAGTTCTTCAAAGATTTCAGTTGGGAGTTGTCATTAAGCATCTCTGGCATGAATGGCCACTTGTATTAGTTTATTTACTTAAAAAAACCACCGTTGGTAAAAATGATCAAAATAAGCATTCAAGAACTTTGTTCTATATTGCGAGCAATCATAATAACAAAATTATCTATCCTGCACCACACAGTAATTGCAGCATGATTATTATTTTTTTTTTAATAAGAATCACTCCTCAGGAGCTAGAAGTAGACAGATTAAACCATATGAGTTTGGATTACTTTCTGCAGAACCAAAAAATAAAATCTTCAGAGCCTGGTGTTTCTCACTGTAGGAGCCATCTTGTGGAGGGAAATTATTTTCCCTATGGTAGCTTAAAAAGCAGATTTGCTCTCCTTGAACTGGAAGAATATTCACAGGATGTAAAAAGCACACAGCCCTAAGTATATCTCCCTTCCACAGCTTTAAGAAAAAAAAAATATAGACAGATGAATCGGGATAATGTTTTGGGCTTTTTTTATACCCATTATTGGATGTTCATTCCCTAAAGATTTCTGTGAGTGATCTTAAATCTCCCTGAGGAAGAATTTTAGATTCTGATGTCAAGAAACACACTTCCTTTTTAGGAAAAATAAATCATACGCACTCTTTAGAATTTGGATATGAATGTCCATTATGTTGTAATACCAAAAACCTCATGTTATATAGTTTATCACTATTACACCTGTCCTATTTTCTGAGCAGTTTATAATACTTAAAGAACATATTTACTCACATACAGCAAGTTATTATCTGTCCCTGCTTCCTAGATAACAAGGAGGATTATACAAGTAGGTTACACAAGAAATTTGTGAAAGAGGATGGAGTAAAACTTGAGAAGTTTTCCCACTTCTTGTGCCATGAGTGTAAACAGCGAGCTGTGCTTTTTTCCCTATTAGCGATTATAATGTTTATATAATTTCTTATTCTGTTATTATGTATTCTAACTCAACAATTTCATTCATAATACACCTTATCCAGCTGGCAGTTCTGGCTGCAGGACTTCATGAGTTCCTTTTCTCTCTTAGCAGGGCTTAGAGATGCTTCTTTTCTTAGTCAAGCAACATCGATAGGCAAAGGATATCAGTTCTGGCTGCCTTTGCTCCAGCATACATTTGATTTGAGCATCTTTTCTCTTGATCCTTCACTTTTGCTACTATTTTGCTTTTGCAGTGAGCTTGTTCTAGCCCTGGTTTCCAATAGTTGTGTTGAGATCTGAAGTTATTATTCAGTCCTCATATGCTGGTATCCTGGTTTGAGTTAGAATCAAACCAGTTCTGTTCAGTGATTTTACTTTTGTTGGGTCTGGTGGACTGTCCCTAAACCTCGACAGCTGGAATCCACTCCTGTGAAAGAGATAGCCTCCTTTTTTTCACTTCTGTGCTGCAGCGTTCATTTCTTTAATGATCTGATTTTCTCTTTCATTTCTGCCTTTCCAAACTGAACTGGGGCCTCACTGCTGACTGTCTGAGGAGAGGAAGATGGGCCTGCCACTGGTCGATGGAATTGGGTGAGGACAGCAGCTCTGTTAGGGAGGTAATTGGAGACAGCCAGCATGGCTTTACTAAGGACAAGTCCTGCCCAATGAACCTAGCGGCCTTCTACAAAGGAGTCACTATATCAGTGGACAAGGGAAGAGATACAGCTGTCATCTATCTGGACTTCTGCAAGGCCTTTGACACCATCCCCCTCAACATCGTTCTCTCTAAACTGGAGAGATATGAACTAGACAGGTGGACTGTTCGACGGGTAAGGAATCGGCTGGATGATCTCATCCAGGGGATCTCATTCATCCTCAGGGGTCTGTACTGGGACCAGTGTTGTTTAATATCCTCATTAATGATAGAGATGGTGGGATTGAGTGCACCCTCAGCAAGTTTGCAGATGATATCAAGCTAAGTGGTGCAGTTGACATGCCAGAGGGACACAATGCTATCCAGAGGGACCTAGACAAGCTTGAGAAGTGGGCATAGGTTAACCTCATGAGTGCAAGGTCCTGTATCAGGACAAACTTTGCTACCAATACAGGCTGGGGAATGATGTGATAGAGAGCAGCCCTGCAGAAAGGACCTGGGGGTACTCGTGGGTGAAAAGCTGGACATGAGCTAACTATGCACACGTCCAGCTCAGAAGGCCAGTCACATCCTAGGCTGCATCAAAACCCTCAACACAAGAAGGACATGGACCTGATGGAGCAGCATTAAAAATCTCATAGTTTTTTCTTCAGTGATAAAAGTGACACTGATGCCTTCGGTTTTGCCATGAAAATATTCAGGTAGTTTCAGACAGCTTTCTGTCCATTTGACTTCTTTCAAGTTACCTTTGATTTTGCTTAAGCAGGCAACAAAATCTAGGTATTTCTTACAGATTTATTTACAGAATATATAATCTTCATCATCTTAACCAGGCTACTCAGTCTAGTCAAAGAGTGTTTTTTGTTTTTCAGTGTCCATGCAGCTAGAGTAGATCTGACCTAAAATTCATTTAAACAAAAGTCATCTATTAAATCCATGGGCTTTGGGGCATAAACTAGTCAGCCTTTCACTGACTCACTAAAATGCTGTAGTCAGATATATGATTCATGTTTCCTTTCAATGCCTTGGACTCAAATCTGGTTCTTCAAAGAGTTAGTAAACACAGGACCAGTATTTTATAAGCTATGAATGTTATAAGGATGTAGATACATCAACTTGGTACTGTTCTTTCTGAACAGAATGATTTAACAAGGCAATTCAGCTTCAAAATAGAAATGAAGAAAAAAAAAATCAAAAAGGAAACATAAAAGCTCTGTTAAAATTGCAGTTCAAAACTGGAACCTGCAATTATGAACATTCACAGTCATTGATACTAGGAAAACAAGACATGTAGATAAGGTGTTAGTTTGCAACCATAGATAACAAAAAAAGTTTAAGGGATTTAAATAGAAAGAAAATCTATGGATCAGGGTTTTTATTACCTTGGTATCATTGACATTACCATTAAGCTTCACTAGAATCACTAGCTACATTTCTACAAAGTGGCAGCAGATTCGGTAAACACAGGTAAATCCCTAAGGATACATAGGGAGAAAAATCCCACAAAACACCAGAATGAAAATCCCAACTCTATAAAGAGCTCTCATTAATTTCAAGAAAGAACAACTGGATAATTTATCTAGTTATCACTGTATAAAGGCAAGTACCAGTGAAAAAACACAGACATTTACTTGCTGATTACTCATTTATCATGTTCTCTCTCTCCAGTTTACTAGAAAGTAGAAGAGAAAAAGACATTATTTTTTCTAGTTATTTTTCATTAATATTTATGTACTTATTAACTAAATTTACTAAACAATGCAAACTGTAATATAAAAAGAAATATTTCCTGCATTTAATTAAGTGCAATATGTTATAGAATATGGATCCATTTTTTCAGCCCAAATGAGTGCTTATCAGGCACCACTGATGACCACCATTATCACAAAGTATGTACTTTAATAGGTATCTTTCAAGAATTTTCTGTTGTTAGACTAAAACCCAACACTGCAAACATTAGTGGAGTCACATAAGGTATGTGATAACCCTGAGAATTGCCCATGGAGGTCCTTGCTCTTCTGCCTGACTCTGTAGAACTTCAGTGGAGGCCCCTTAACTTTGTAGAGAGAGAATAAAGTTGAGTTACAGCAGCAGATAAGGAGGCCTCCAAGTTTTTAGACAAGATTTCATTCTTTCTTTGCTTGGCAGCTAATGTGAAGAGTGATTACCATCTATAAAGCCTCTAATCTGCCCCACCAAGATAAATAAAATGGGGACCAATCAAAATTTTCAGGATACCCTTTACACTGTATCATCTGTGGTCAAATTACCTGTTTTCACCAGATTAAACCACACTCTAGTGTATTTCTGAAAGGATGTGATAGAAACACACTGTATATCCAGGATGCTAGGGGCTAGTATTTTAGGCTTATAAAAAATAAATCTTTAACTTGACATTTTTTCTCAACCAGACGAAGGAAGTGATGAACCAAAAAATCTGGGTCTGCAATATGTCAAAAAAGGATCCCTAGGGAGAGAAGTATTACTAGAAAAAGACTTTGCCATAGTTTCTTCGATATATACAAGTAGCATTCCTAGAGGACAATTTCATACCCCCGTGAGGAAACCTGAGTGGAAAATTCATGTCACAATTAGCAGCAGAGTTTCTGTGAATTGCTCTGTAACCACTGATAAAGTTAAATTTCTGGAATTGCAGCAAACAGAACTACACTTGGGTTCACCATCCTTCCTTTGGGGAAAAAAGAACTTTTTTGATACTATTTCCCTTGGAAATGTTGCAAATACTTTTTTCAATGCCACCCTGACTTATTGTGTGACAGGATCATTTACAGATATCCCTTGTTTCAAGAGTACTAAGGGATGACTCAGATGCTATGTCACTGACATACGGTTGATGATCATTCTTATTTCTTGTTTTTCAAGCAAATACTATCACTGAAGACCAAATCCATCCTTAGTAATAAGTGTGTGTCACTGCATGCCCCTCATTCCTAATCACCCACATTGGTACCATTTGAACTATGCTCTCAAGTCCCATACAGATTTTGTGCCCAAACTTCCTCCTAGGGAAGAAACAGGAGCAGGAAAATAAAGGGTTGGTGCATTCCCACATCTCATCGAATCACAGAATGGTTTGGGTTGGAAAGGACCTTAAAGATCAAGTTCCAATCCCCTTGCCATGATGGACATCTGCCACTGGGCCAGGTTGTGCAGGCCTCATCCAACCTAGTCTTGAACACATTCGGTGATAGAACATCTATAACTTCCTTGGGCAACCTGTTCCAGTGTCTTACCACCCTCATAGTGAACAACTTCTTCCTTACATCTAATCTAAACCTACCCTCTTCCTGTTTGACGTCATTACTCCCCATCCTATCACTACAAGCCCTTGTATAAAGTCCCTCCCCAGCTTTCTTGTAGGCTCCCTTCAGAGACTGGAAAGCTACAATGAGGTTTCCCTAGACCCTTCTCTTCTCCAGACTGAACAACTTCATCTCTCTCAGCCTGTCCTTGTAGGAGATGTGGTCCAGCCCTCTCATCATCTTCATGGCCCTCCTCTGGACTTGCTCCAACAGGGAGAATCACCACTGTTGATCTCCTGGCCGTGATTCTTTTGATGTAGCCCAGGAGACTGTTGGCTTTCCAGGCTTCACTTGCACATTGCTGGCTCATGTTGAACTTTTCTTCAGCCAGCACCACCATGTCTTTCTCCTCAGGACTACTCTCAATCCATACTCCACCCAACCTGTAGATGTTCTAGGGATTGCCCTGACCCTTGTTCAGGACCTTGCACTTGTTCTTGTTGAACTTCATGAGGTTGGCATGAGCCCACCTCCCAAGCGTGTCAAGGTCTCTCCAGGTGACATCCCTTCCCTCCAGCATGTAGAACACACCACATAGCTTGGTGTCATCCACAAACTTGCTGAGGACACACTCAATTCCACTGTCCATGTCACCAACAAAGATATTAAACAACACTGGTGCCAGTACTGATCCCTGAGCAACACCACTCATCACTGGCCTCCACTTGAACATCAAGCTGTTGACCACAACTCTGAGTGGGACCATCCAGCCAATTCCTTACCCATTTCAATTCTGTGAAATTAATAATTTTATGAGTTTTACAGAAGGGCTTGGGCTGTAACAGTAGTATGCATTGTGATATGCAGTATCTACTGAAAGTCATGGTTAGTGGCTAAGAGTACATAATATTTAACATTTATATACTGCTCTACAGTTTCAAAGAACTATGCAAACATAAATTAATTAATTCTCAAGATTTTAAGTTCCTTATTGGTATAGGTAGATTCTTCTTATAAAGTTCTGTGTAACACAGATGATTACATCTACTTACAAGATAGGACAAAAAACAGCAATAATATCACTGGCTTTTTGAATTAACTAAGCACCATTATCTCTCTTGTGCTGATGGAAAAGCTGAGCTTTATCAGGAAAATTCTGTGATGCATGTAAACGATAGAACTGAAATTAAATTTTAGGAATGGTCTGTCGTTTGATTCTTATTTTCTGTCTGCTAAGTAAATCTAAGAAACAATATGGTTTAGTGCTGTGACATAGATAAATATATTTAAATTTAGAAGTTCACAGTCATTATATTTCTGTTAGCATAACATTTCCATCACAATAGTGTAGTTTGGTAATATTTGAAACCTATATCATAAGTAATTTGGGGGTATGGCAAAAGATACAGGAAAAGGACTCATCATAATATGGTCAGATTCTGACCACTGTCAAAGGACAGACCAATTTTACAGCACCTATCAATTTATCTGTCTGAAGATTTTTAAAAGCTCTTTCCTTATTATCCATCTCCTCAGCTTTTCAAATATAGCTGACACATATAGCTGCAATAAAGTCTGATATGACACAGAGATGTCCACCAGAGTCTGCAGAGATCCTGTAATAACATTGATCCCGCTTAGGAGTTATCTCAGAGGCCTGATGATAATTAAAAATGTCAACATCATTAAATATTTCATTTCTCAAATATGAATGAAGAGGTTGAGTCACATATTTGCATAATTTACATAACAGCCATCTAATTTTGGTGATTGAATTGATAACACCTGGGATGTCTAAGTGTTTGGGTTTTTTCTCTCTAGTCCACAAAGAATCAGATGCAGAGAACTTTTCAGGTCCTATCAATGTACTGAAGCTCCACTACAGATATTCAGATCCAAAAGTCTGAGAGAACACAAGCAGTCTTATTGTGATTGTCACATCATTTTTTTAAATTATGATGGCAGCTGATATGAATGGAACACAGAGAGCTTTTCTGACTTTATTGTTCTCACCTGACTCCCACTAGGAAGATAAATGACAATGTTGTCAGTCAAAAATATCTTAATATTTTCTCTTGTAAGTGGGACTAAATGATATTACAGCATTGTATCAGTTATCCTATTACAACCTAGATTTCAAGAACAGTAAATTGTTTTTTCAAATATGAACTTAATTCAACAGAAATAAACTATCATTAAGAACGCAGCTTGGTAACTTCCTGTTTTACTTCATTGAATTAGTAATTTGCAGAAAAAGATCCCATCTGTAAACTGAAAATAGACAAGGAGTTGAGCCAAGAAGACTCTTCATGGTGTAGGTAACATCATACTTTAAAATGCTACGTCTTACAAGGTTTGTGTTATATATGTGTTTCTGGTGCTAGCATCTGTGATTTGGGGGAGGTGGAGTGCATTTATTTTTGCATTAGTATTATAATATATATACCTTGAATTTTGTCAGTAGGTAGGAAATGGCTTTGCTACAGTCTCTGCAAAAAAAAATTAAAAGACAAAACGGCCTAGGATAAAATCTTGACTCATGGGAAATTTAGCTGTCATGGGACAAAAGGGGAGGTCTTCTTATGAATAACTAAATAGCTTAAATAGTAGGATTAAGTGATGAACTTCAACAAAAGTAGAGGTTTAACAGTGGAGTCCCTCAGGGGGCTCTGCTGGGATATCTACCGCTCAACATAAATGGTCTAGAAAAAGAAGTGAATAATGAGGTGACTAAGTGTTCCGATGATACAGAATTCTTCAAAGTAATAATAATGAAAACTGACTGCTAGGAGCTGTAGCGGGTTTCAGGGTAACAATCAACTATGGGAAAAGGAGTAAATCAATATTACTGTTGATAAATACAAGATAATGTACATTGTGGAAAAAGCACATCATTTGAAATACAGAGTGATATTCACTAAATAAGCTGTTACCGTTCAGAAGAGATATTTGATTGTCATTGTCCATAATCCTAGGAAACTATTACTAGCCCAATACTCAATGACAGTCAAAGCATAAGTAAATGAAGAAAAAAAAACGCTAAGAACAGACAGTAAAAGAGACAATCATCATGTCATTACATATACAGTTATGGCATAGACACATCCTGAATTACCAGTTCATTTCTCTTCTCAACTGAAAAGCAAGACTGCCAAAAAGGATTGCTTTCAACACTAAACAGAACCTGACACATTGCCATGGCAAAGTGAACTCTTAGGTATTTAAAATAATGCATAGAGAATAAAGAATTATTATTTATGTTTTTTCATAAGAGAATTAAGAAACATGAAATTAGTAGGTAGAAGTGTTAAAAACAAAAGTACATACCTTTTCTGCAACATGAATATCTTGTGGAGTTCATTTTGTGGAGTTCATTGCCGTATGCTTTGGATCTGAAATGGGTTTGAAATCAGACTGCATCATGGAAAGGAGGCCCTGACAGGCTGCTCTTAAAATGCTGTAATTACAGCCTCTAGCTCATGTGCAGGGTAAGGAAAGGCAGAAGAAAAACCCAGAGAGGTGCCACTCCATCCTTTCTCACATGTCAGAAGCAGAAAGTTTGGCTAGATCAAAGTTTCAGTCAAAGTGCTTTTATGATCTTGGGCAGTTTATTTCTTGCTATTGCACTTCTGCTTCTCATCTGTAAAATGGGGCTAAAAATACATACGACCCTTACTTTGGAAGCATGTTATGATTTGGGATTTTCCGTAATGTCCTTAAGGATGCTTCAGGTATACAGGTTGCAGGCTCTAGTTTTGATTGCAAAAATACTCTGACATTTGTTTATGATTAAATGATTTTTAATGTCTTCTAAATAACGTGGTTATTTACCACCTGGTTATCTATCTAGTTCTATCTAGCTACAGTGACTTCCAAGGAGGAATGACATTGAATTGAAATAGTACCGGCATGTCCATTCTACACTCCATCCTTTTATTTATCGAGGGTGGGGTTGGTAATAGTTCTCCCTGGGTCAGCCGCTGGCTACATATGCAGAAATCTATAAAATCACTATTCAGCTGCATTTTAATATAAATAAATATCTAGTATTCTGCTGTTCACAGGATAACTTAACTGAAGTGTTTCTCAGAGTTTCCCTCTCCTTTGCAGAGATGTAATGGATCCTGACCCCAGAGTCTCAAAGACAGTCTTTGCTGCTGGAGCAACTGTAGCATTTTCTGCTGCCTCTTTTTGCAGCAATTGCTCAAATACTAAGCCTGTCTTGAGTGCTCTTTTCTGACTTGCCTGCTAATGAAGGAGGTGGAGAAAGATGGCATAGTGTCTCTTACTTTGCATGCAAGAACCACTTTCAAGTGAGTGGTGCCTTGACCTGTGAAAGTAAGATGTCCATACTCCCCGTAGAAAGTGATTGCTGCAATCTTGCTCACATGTATTCATCTCTGTTAAACATTCTGCTCGTTCTGGAATTTACTCTCTAGGCAGCTTGAAGGCCACTGAACAAAGAGTTTTTCTAATATATCATAATTACACAAACACCTGTGCCAAGCAACCATGTACTGAGCTACTCCAAATTTTTTCAGGGGTTCAGCAATGCTCAACACTCCTCAGTTGTGATTTGATGGCCTAATGGCTGAACATAGGGTAGAATGAAGTACAGATGGGTATTCTAGAGCTAGGAATTTTAAGGAAAAGTGCCCAGATATACTTGTAGCACATTACTGATTTTGATACAGTTGTGAAACACACAGGAACTAAATGGAGGGTTATTTGCAGGCCTTCCCTTCAGAACACAGTATATAAAAAATGCAATGGATTATTTGTGTACCTCAACATATAAATGCCACCTTGCACAGTACCGTGTACAAAGTGTCTTTTTAGAGATTTTATTTCCTTTTCCAGATTGCTCAGATTGGCTTTTGGAACCTATAAAATTTTGCATGGAGTCATACAAAATTCATAGTCTCCAAACCTCAAATATTCTTTACCAAATGTGTTCCTAGTAGCACACTCTTTTGTGAAGTCATCTTTGAAAATATAAATATCCAATCCTAGATTTGAATGTTCATCACAGTGATTTTTCAGAATGACTTGGATGATTCATTCTGTTTTCAGCCACCAAATGGAATTGATTTTTAGATGGGCAGTAACTCTTCCCCTAGTTCTGAACTTCTTTATAAAACTTGCTAGGATTTTCAACATCTTAACAAATTAGTATAGTCCTAATTTTTACCACATCAATATTATTGGTATCATCAGCATAGACAATTCAAACACTTTTAAAGATATTGGCATGGGAAATCTCTTTCTCTTCACTCCGATTTTTTATAGTGTAGTTCACACTGCCTGAAAATCTAAGTCTACTAATAAGTTTATACACTGGGATTATTTAAAGAACTAAATCTTTCAATTTATCCTCAATGTAATTTTTTTTTCAGAACAATATTAGTACTGGAATTCAGAACCTTCAAAATTCTTACAACTTTAAAGCAACAAAAATCTAGTGTATGTACATACAGTTACTAACCTGAACTTCAGGTGGAATTGGAAAGATTCCACTTTCTTACAAATATTATAAAACACAACAAAAGTGATGTTTCTACATTCAAGCATGTTAAAAAATGTATGAGAATATGCATAATTATAAGAAAAATCATAGGAACTTCCAAAGAAGTCAGACCATCCTGCCCTGAATTCTCTCTTCAGTAGTGGCTACAAGTGGATTCCTCCAGAATAAAACATCAAAAACTGAGTAATACTTTTCCAGGGTACTCTTACAACTTCCAACACATCAAAAAATTCCTAATGCTGAGGTGGTCCCCTTGTACTTAGCAGCTTTCATTTTACTTTTCTTTCCCAGATTTGTCCAGCTTCTTTTTGCAACCATGTAAGCATTTAGCATTCATTTTCACAAAAGTATGTGTAATTACAAAGACTAGAGGTTTGGCTTAATTTTCTCTGTCTTGGTTTTTAATCTGTCTAGTAAACAATCTGCCTACTACAAACCATGGAGACAGAGAATATAATTACAAAACTCCCATACTGTTAAACCATGAGCCTGACAAGGGATTAATATCTTCAGAAATCGCCTAAGGGTTGCAGAGGATTTTACCAGTTGGGAATTAAAGAATGATGGAGCAGTTGCAGCTCAGCAATGATCTACTTCGCCCCAGGATGTGACTTGGGCAGAACAAACAGCAATCAGGGAAGGGCGATACTAGGCTAAAACAAAAGGGGTTCCCTTCTTTAAAAAGTATAATGTTTTCTTCTAGAACTTCAGCTCTCACGGAAGATCAACCTTTTAATTAAGTCAGCAAAATATAAGCAAACTATTTTCTTCCTGTACTCATTGTACTTAATAAAGACAGATTTTGTTCATACATATGGAGGAAATGGAGGAAGCAGTTTTGTCCTCTTTGTCCTAAGTTCTTCGCAATTCCTTTTACTCTTAAGTATCCTCTTATGCATTCAGTTTTACTGCTCTTTGTGTACTTTAATCTTCACTGAAGTATTCATTGGCTTTTAGATGACTATATAGACACAAACCTCCGTATAATATCTTCCATAATTCTCAAAAACTTTATCAGTACAGCTGCTTAGAAGATATCTGTTGACATTTTTTGAGTAAAAACATTGATAAAAGATTACTAAGGTATAGCATTTATTGTCACCCACCACATATTTTCCACTTTTTCCATTTTAATTTGTTCACACACATAGTACATTTCCCATTTCTTCCTCCATGTGTGTGTACACACACCCATGCAGATACAAAGACTGAGATAAATAGCAACAATCATGGTGGTATCCAACAAGAAGACTAAGCAATATTCACTATTTGAATTTGGTTTACACTTTTTGAATATGCAAGTTAGCAACCAAAAAGGGTTATGTTCTCAAATAGAGATTTGCAAAGCACAAAATTGCTATGCACTAGAAATGTTATGGCATTGACCTACAAATTATATTCTTTAAAAATTAATATAGCAGTTATCAAATTGATCAGGGGTTTTGTTAATGTGTTTTACCTGTTTTAATCTCATATTAGCTACTTATCACTGTCTAACTGTTATCTCTGAGGCAAAATAAGATTTTCTAGATGACTGTTGTGAAGTGTCCTCTTAGTTGTGCATTCTCAGGATGCTTTGTGAATAAAAATTTTAGAACGCTCTTGGGCAATATTATTTACATTCATAAATGCAGGCGTATACATTCACATGTGTACTTGGAACTGTTGACTCATTTGAGATGAAATGTGGTGTTGCAATTATTCCTTTATTGTTTCATTAGCAGTTCTAGTGAGAAGTTATTTACTTCTTAAGAGTCCATGTTCTTTCTTCTTCAAAAGCAACTTTAAAAAACAATTCAGTTGCTTAGACACATTTGAATCCTCACTTATTTCATATTTTCTGATTCATTTATATATGTACCTACTATAATTTTATAAAAGTTGGGGTTGTATACGGCCTCATGGTCAGCTTTCTATACCTCTCTCTTATTTTTGTGTGTATGTATGTATGTATATATGTATTTATATTTGTTGCTCTTATCCTCTTTCTGAAAGACTTAATTGTCTCTGGAAATAATTGTAAAGCTTACCTCTCAATATCTTCATTTCCAATTATCTCAAATCTCTTGAGCAGTTCGTCACAAAGCAAAACTGGCCATATCTCCTAGCCATAGTGTATAATCATCCTTGGCTATCTTATACTAGCACATATTCTAAAATGTTTGAATAAAATCTTAATATGATTACACTTGGCAGAAATCAATACGAATTTCAGACTGTCACATCTTTACCAAGTAGATAACTTAAGATCTTTTATTCTTCTTGGACACTAATATCCTAAAGAAAGTTTCCAAGAATCAATTAAATGGACAGAGTTTGATTCTTTATTTAATTTTTGTTCAATTCATGAGTTTCCATCACATGGAAAATGGATTTTTTTTCTGAAACAATTCTAATTCAGATCCTCCCTTTCCAGTTTCACATTACTCTGTAGTAAGAAATCTACACCTGGGAACTTCCATTTGCATTAGTATATCTTTTTTCCTCTACATTCCAGACACTTTTGACTGTATTTCTCCTTGTAGATTTGTTCTTGCTTTCAGGTTGCTACTATGTGACTTAAATAAAAAAAGTGATGGTTTCAAGAATCTACACATTGTGTAAAAGACTTAATGAAAAGTAATTAATCCAGAACTACCTGTATCGTTCAGGAATGGAAATGTTCTTTCAGTGTATAGCTCTCAAAGTGAGATATTTTCAATATCATTAAGTTATTTTCTTTGTTTATCTGACCTACACTGTTATTTGATCTTACTGATTTCAGTACTAGTGGTATATGCTCCCATAGTACACTAAAGAGGTGACATTCCCTTATGATAGCAAAACTGGTTTGGTTTTTTTTGTGTTTAGGAGGGTATTATTTGTTTGTTTTTGAACAATAACATAGATAATAGCCTGACATATAAAAGATCTGTTATATTTTGAAACTTCAGTTCATTAACTTGGGCTTGACTGGAAGGCGATTATTGTGACAGACTTCTCTTGTCATTGAGAGATGGCTCACAAACTAATTCTCATGTTATCTGTAATTAGACTATAAAGGGTGCAAATTCTTCTTATGCTCATGTCAGGATTTTCTGAGTAAGAATCTTTCACTTTTTTCCCTGAAATCTGTCTACATTTTTGATGGACAGTCACTTTGTGTTGCTTACCCATGGGAAAAAAAGTATGACATGTTAAGGATATTACAAGCCTTAACTAATGTTTATGACACTCTGAATTTTCAAATGGAAGAAACTGTAAAAAATTAAGATTATTATAGAATCTAAAGTGCTGCTGGACATTGTTTCTTTTATTTATTTGAAATAGTAGGTCGTTCTAACCTGACTGAAATAAGTTGATGAAGCTATTAGCAGCAGATGAGAAGAGGCAGACAATAGGATGTAGAGGTAGTACAGCTTTTGATGCATGTTTGCAGCACATTTTGTTTCATGGCATTGGGGGCAAACAAGCCTCTTCTACATCTAAAAGATCTTCAGCCCTTTTGTTACAATGTGTCAGATCTCCAAGAAAAAGTAATTGCTTAGAAAGAAATATGCTGGGGGGCATGGGAAGCATGAACAGATCAACAAGACAAAGATGAAGAGGACATCTGAATTTCACTCTTCTGTAGTGAGAATATGCCAAAGACCCTAGCAAATTACTCTCTGCTAATTTGTATTTATAAACTTTGTCAAATCAAAATATTTCTGGTCTCCTTGAAAACAGCACAAAGGTAAAAATTAATAAAAATACAAGTATGGGATAAAAAACTGGAGAAGTCAGTGGAAAAAAAAGTGCACCACAAATTTTGTGGCCATAAAAATATCCTTTGACCATCGATATCTTCTGGATCCCAAAGACAGGCTTATATTAGGTATCATTTTTTGCAAACTTTAATCATGCTTTAACATATCAAATTTCATATTGGCATAGCTTGACTAGCAAAAATTGAAGTACTACATCACAGAATCACAGAATCACAGAATCATTATGGTTGGAAAGGACCTCCAGGGTCATCAAGTCCAACCTTTCTCCTA
>JAVSBS010003680.1:0-30670 GCA_033124195.1 Coracias cyanogaster | reverse complement strand
GGCGCGGCTGGGCGCCGGCGGGCGGTACCGCGGGGTGGGGAGGGGGGGTTGGGTGCGGGAGGGGGGGTCTGGGGGCGGGGTGCGGGAGGGATGCAGGAGGAGTTGGGGAAGGGGATGCCGGACGGATGCTCAGGGGAGGGGATGCAGGAGGGGTGCTTAGAGTGAGGGGTGCGGGAGGGATGCTCGGGCTGAGGGGTGCAGGAGGGAAGTCTGGGGGAAGGGGTGCAGGAGGGATGCTCAAAGGGAGGGATGCTTGAGGAAAGAGATGCAGGAGAGATGCTCGGGGGTTGGGGTGCTCGGGGGTTGGGGTGCTCGGGGGTTGGGATGCTTGGGATCAAGCTTCTCAGGGTCGGGGTTTTTGGGGTCGGGATGTTGGAGGGACACTTGGAGGAAGGGGTGCAGGATGGATGCTCAGAGGGAGGAATGCTCTGCAGTTGGGATGCAGGAGGTTGTTCAGAGGTCGGGATGCAGGAACGAGCTGGGAGTAAGGGGTACTTGGGCATCGGGAGGCTGTCGGGCTTGTCAGGACCTGGGATGCTCAGAGGGAGGGATGCTCAGGGGATGGGGTGCAGGGGGGATGCTGGGGAGGGATACTTAGAGGGATACTTGGGGCTTGGAGGGTTTGGAGGGAGGTATGCAGGAGAGACGTAAGGGCTGCTTGGAGGGTTGAGATGAAGGAAGGGTGCTGAAGGGAGGGGTGCTTGAAGGGAGGGGTTCAGGAAAGAGGCCTAGGATTTGGGATTCCCAGAGATGTGCTCAGAGAGAGGGATGCTCTGTGGTCAGGAGGCAAGAGGGAACCCTGGAGGAGGGATGCTTGAGGACTTGGATGTTAGATGGTCAGGCTACAGGGAGATGTTTGAAGGGAGAGATACAGGAGCAACACTGGCAAGTGGGAGTGTGGGCATTCCCCCAGTGCCTGAAGAGCTTTGCAAACCTGTCTACAAGGCAGAATCTTGGTATGAGAAACCAGCCAAGATGGGTTCAGGTTTTCCCTAGGGAAGCAGACTTGGGGAGAGACACCTGGGGTTGTTCCCATCCCACAGGGAACCAAAAAGCCCTAAAAGTGAGGGTCAATTTCAGAGCAGTCTAGATCCAAAGCCCTTTCAGGTTAAATCTGCCCTGGTTTGAACTTTGTAGATGTTACTGAAGGATAAAAGCAGATGTTGGAATATTTGCCACTTCCCGTGAGGTTTTCAAAACGCCTTGGGAACCCAACTATACCCTGCTATATTTGTATCATGGAACTCATGGCAGAGGAATTTCAACTTCATGCCCTACCCCAGGCTGAAAGGGTGTAGCAAGAGACTGAACTTCCACCTAGAGAGGTTGTTTGAAATGCTTTAGACATCTTTATGATGGAGTCCATAAAGTTTGTAATGGTCCCACTTCACCTTCCTGGTTTCTGGACTGGCTGTTGCAAAACCAGATATGTTTGAGGGAAGCTGAAGTCTCAGATCAGTGGCATCTCTCATTTTTCCTGAAGACACCACTAGAAAATTGGAGATCTCTATATCTCCAAGCAGTGAGGCAGTGTCTGATGAACACCAGCCAGTATCAGCAGTGTCAGCCTTCGGTCCGGTATGCTTTGGTGAACAGGACGTGGTTTTTCCTTGGGTTATATCCAAGGTTTTAATTTCTATACACAGACAAAAGCAGACAGAAATCTGAAGAAGAGTGATGTTAATGCTATAAATACCTTCAAGAAAACAACCAGCTTTCCATAGTAGATGGATTTACAGTCTCCAGGGATGGTAACAGAAAGGACATTGGTCTGAAGGTCAGTGCAGGTTCCGGGTGCTCCTAGTATCTTTATACCCATGGACGTAGGGTAGCAGAGCCCTGGCTGAGAGCTCTGGCTAGGGAGAAGAGTGGAAGGCTTTTTGGGGGAGAAAAAGGAGATATGTTCATCTGAGGGATGTGAGGAGGAGTGACTGTCCTGGAAAAACAGGACAAAGCTTTTGGGCATCCAATGCCAAATGTATTCAGAAAATTTGAAAAGCAACTGGGGTGGGTTATTTTCGTCTGTGGCTGGTGCTGGGCTTAGCCATAAATCCAGTGGTTTGTTACTGCTGGTCTAGTGGTTAGAGCAAGTCCTGCCCTATGTGCCTTTCTCTGCTACTGATTTTCAAGGCAACGGGAGAGAGGAGTGTAATTCCTTGTTTCTTGCTTTCTGTATCCATACCAGGATGGCTGATAATATGCTGGTGATGGTTTTGAGGTGCTTTCTTAGGAAAGGATACCAGTAGGTACTAGAGATGTGCGTACATAGCTGTTGACTGGAGGGGAGGAATGGAGCTGGGAGGAGGAGTCTTGGGGAAGGAGAAGATGCAATGTTAGGGCCTTGGGCTTTATTTGGTATTACTGTGCTTATCGCTTTGACATTCAGCCAAAGCCTTTTTAAAATTTGAGTGCCTACCAGCAAAAAACACAGAGGAAGAGAATAAACTGGCAGATTTTGTGCACCAAAGGGATCAAAGAAGAAACACTGGAGAAATAAGAAAGAAGGGTAGCTAAGATAGCTGGGTTCAGGTGGGGCAGCCAGCCCGGCATTGTTGTCCATTAATTAAGGCTGTGGAGATGGCTCATAGGACTGTATGGTGTGGTCAGATATATTTATAGTATTTTAGAGGAAAAAGGAATGATTAAATACATGGTGCTGCAGAAGAAAGGAAAAGGATGTGCAGCAGTCTGTGGATCTAAAAAATCAACAGATTTTAGTAAGAGTAGGAACAACTACGTGGTAAATTTAAGCTGATTGGAAATAGAATCATAGAATCACTGAACGGTTTGGGTTGGAAGGGACCTTTAAATGTCATCTAGTCCAACTCTCCTGCAGTTAGCAGGGACATCTACAACTAGAGCAGGTTGCTGAGAGCCCCGTCCAACTTAGTCTTGAACACATCCAGTGTTGGGGCATCTACAACCTCCTTGGGCAACCTGTGCCAGTGTCTCATCACCCTCAGAATGAAGAACTTCTTCCTAATTTCTAATCTAAATCTACCTAATTCCAGTTTGAACCCATTATCCCTCATCCTATCACTACAAGCCCTTGTAAAAACTCCCTCCTCAGCTTTCTTGTAGGCCCCCTTCAGATACTGGAAAGCTGCAATAAGGTCTCCCCGGAACCTTCTCTTTTCAAGGCTGAACAACCCCAGCTCTCTCAGCCTGGCCTCACAGCAGAGAGGTTCCAGCCGTCACATCATTACTGTGCCCTCCTCTGCCTTGCTCCACCAGGTCCATGCCTCTCTTGTGCTGAGGACTCCAGAGCTGGCCCCAGCACTGCAGGGGAGTCTCCCCAGAGCGGAGCAGAATCCCTTCCCTTGACCTGCTGCCCACGCTGCTCTTGATTCAGCCCAGATGCAGTTGGCCTTCTGGGCTGTGGGTGCATGTTGCCAGCTGAAATCCAACTTTTTATCCTCCAGTACCCAACAGACAACATAGATGTCTTTTGGTTGGTTACTCTTTAGGGACCCCTTAGAAAAGTGTGTGGCCACGAGAGGAACTCACTGTTCCCAAGGTAGAGCTCCTGATGCACAGCAAAGCCATGCAAAATGTCAACAGTCTGGTTGGGTGATGATACTCAAATAAATCTGTGCTTTCTGGGGAGGACAGAAAGCTGCTGAGCAGGGTGGAAGGTCCTGCTGGAGCATGGGAACAACATCCTGCTCCAAATCTCTTACTGCCTGTGGCTGATGGATTAGCTCCATCGGTGCTGTACGAAAGGGCGGTTCTGATTCAGTACAACAGAGGACAGGAAAGCACGAAGAGCCTTGCTGGCCAAAAGTAATTAGCTCTTGTGAGTAGGAGACATACAACACAAGTGCAATCTGTCACTGGAAAGCAGTTGGGACAGGAAGGGAAGAATGTGTGATCTCCTTGAAAAAAGAAGGTGAATTTAGAAAGGCAGATTATAATTATGTGCAAAAAATCTGGCCAGGCTTCTGTGCTGGCAGTTTTTCCATGCTATGACTGCAGATGGATAGAGTCTCACTTCTGTATCTAAAGGGGTATGTAACAGGATTTTTCTGCATTTATTAGGTCTGAGTTTCTGCCCAGATCTGATAAAAATGGCCCTGATCCTCTGCTCTGCCATGGCACTTATTGGGTGCAAATCAGAGCGCAGCTGAAGTGAGCAAAGTGAGGTGCAGTGGTGCTGTTAATGTATTTACAGGTCTGGGGAGGTTTGGCTGCTGGCTCTGCCACCACCTATTGTGTCTCCTTGAGCAGATGGTTTGACCTGGATGTGCCTCAGTATTTCATATTGCTACAACAGTGGGACCTGGGGTTGTTCAGCCTGGAGAAAAGGAGTCTCAGGGGAGATTTTCTTGCTCTTCACAACTACCTGAAAGGAGGTTAGAGCAAGGTGGGGCTTGGTCCTTTTTCTCAAGGAAAAAATGATAGGACAAGAAAAATGGCCTCAAGTTGTGCCAGGGAAGGTTTAGGTTGGATTTTAGGAAAAAAAATTGTCACTGAAAGTGTTATCAAGCCTTGGCCCAAGCTGCCCAGGGCAGTGGTGGAGTCCCCATCCCAGGAGGTATTGAAAAGCTGAGTAGATGTGGTGCTGAGGGACATGGTTTAGTGGTGCCCTGGCAGTGCTGGGTTAATGGTTGGACTTGATGATCTTAAAGGCCACTTCCACCCAAGACAATTCTATAATTCCATGATTCTCTATCTACTGGGTTGCTCAATTGAGATAGATACATATTCCCTCATGTATATCCCTATAGATATAGTTTGTAGACCAGTGGGCTCTGTTTCAGTTGAAGCCTCCAGGCATTATTATGGTGCAAATAATATGTAAGGGAGGCTGAGGCTTTAGAGAATAATGAGTAGCTGCATGTGAAACAATTAAGAAAGAAATAGAGAGAGAAGCAGCAATTGTGTCATTGGGAGGACTCGAGAGAGAAACCACAGCATTAAGTTGCTGTGAGTGCTTGACATATACACAGAAGATCATTGAATTGGATTCACATCACTTACATTAATTAAGGTTATTTAGTCATGGAAACTAGATCTCAGCTAAATGAAGAGTATAACCAGATGTGTAAATTATACTAGATCATGGGAAGGCAGAAGCAGGAGGTGCAGTAGCATGGATGAGGGCCCAGCAGTGGGCTTCGTTTGATGATTTCTAACTCTGTAGGGAAATTGCAATGTCTTCCTACTTATTTAGAGGGCTTTTTAGCCTTTTAGAAAAATAGTCACAGGGAAGTGATAAGAATGACTGTCTGTGCCTCTGCTGCTCAGGCTGAATCTGTGGGATGTGGTAACGGTGAGTTGCAGGCTGTGGTTTCCCCTCCTTGGCTGGATGAACAGGCAGGTGCTTTGGACCAAAAAATATCTCCATTGCCTGTGAATTAAGGGGACGTTTGTTCTCTGCAAAAAAAAAGGCCAAAAAACCCAACCAAAACCAAAACCCAACAAACCCTGCAAAAAAATATTCTGCGATTACTTTTGATGTTCCTGGAAAACAGACCTGGAGAGGTGTATGACAATAGGGGCTGGTCCTCTTATGAATTTGTATATCAAGTCATGTCAAATTTTGTAGAAATTCTAGAGAACACAGTGTTTCTTGTGCTGTATTTTGTCCTCTAGCAAGGCACTGTGTGCACTGCCTTCCATCCCACAACAGGTCGGCATGCTGCAGGATTGAGCCTTAATCGCTGAGCTGCCTGGAGGATGCAGCAAGAGTAACACTAAATGTCTTGACTGACAGAAAAGAAACCATTTCAGGAGGAGTTAAGGACAATAAGAGGTGAGTCTCGCTTCTGTACTTCCAGCCCCCTAGAGAATTCAGGGAAGTAGATCACGATTTCTTCTTCTTTGTAAGGAAGAAACAAAACACTTTGTTTATCAGCCTGTGTTTGGATGGTGGGGTTTTTTCCCTCCTTTTGTAGTATTTAGCAAACTACATATGATGCAATTGTAGGAAATGTGCTGAATTGATTACCAAGATTTCCTAAGGGTGAGGTAAATCTCAGATCTGTAAGATCTGGGATGTGGCAACTGATACTGCATTCTGCAAAATATACTAAGGAGCATTTACTGGAAATCTGCTGCTGGCAGGGAGAGGGGAATTAAACGATTTAGAATTAATTGGATAGAGCGCAACTGAAATTAATCCTAATGAAAGAAAAAACCCAGGCAGAAGAGAAATATAAGGATACCTCTGAACAGTACAGATCATGAAGATTAGGCCCAAGCAAAGCCCGAGGTGACCTTTCATCCCGAGGTTGGGTTTTTTTGCAGTTTACTCAGTTTGAGGAGTGAAGCTAAGGTGGTAGATGCTGCTATTTGCTTAAATTCCTTTTCCCTCTCTGGTTTCTTGAGCATGGTTGGGTGCCTGTCCTTGCAGGGGCATATCCCATGGTCAGCAACACCTGTTGATGAAATACTTCCTTTTACTTGTGGCTTTAGATGGAATTTAAGTGTGGAGCTAGGGCTCTCTTACAGCACCCATTTTATTTTCAGGGATCATGGGAGAAAGCACTGTGGACCCTGATGTGTATTTGTGAACTTGGTGTGGGGTACCTAAAACCAGCAACACTTGTTGATCTGCCAGGTGGAATGGAGAGTGTTTTCAGGACAGTTTTGTAGGTCTGACCATTTGCATGACAAAGATGAGATAGGAAGACATCTATCTCTCTAGCATATCTTCAAAAAATTAAGAAGGATTATCTGAGAAGGTGGTTTTGTCAGCCTCTCTTTGGTTCTTGGGATGATTGTAGAGTGCATCCTCTTGGAATCTGTGCCTGGGCACATGAAGGAGAAGGTGACTGGGAGTGACCAGCATTCATTAACCAAGGGTAAATCGTGCTTGATCTATGTAATGGCCTTTAAGGATGGATTGGTAGATCTGTGGATGACGGGAGAGTAGTGGATGTTGTCTTCTTTGACTTCAGAAAGGCTTTTGAGATGATGTCCTGCAGCATCCTTGTATCAAAGATACAAGAGAAGCTGCAGTCTAGATGGGTGGACTGCTATTGTGGTAGGAAACTGGCTAGAACCTTTTTTTAAAAATACTTTTATCAACAACTTGAAGGAGAAGATTAAATTCATGTCATCAAATTTGTGAGTAACACCAAACTTGGGGGAATAGTCAACACACTTGAGGGCAGGGCTACCGTGCAGGAGGACCAGGACAGGCTGGGGCTGACAAGAACCTCATAGAATTCCACAAGGACAAATGCAAAGTCCTGCAGTTGGGATGGACTCACTCAGCATCACCTGAGGTGGACTAACTGAACATGGACTCACTCGGGATGAACTGGTGAAGACTGTGGACTGACTTATAGCAGCCCTCCAGTGTCTACAAGAAGGTTATTCAGGAGATGGAACCAGGCTTTCAATAGCAGTCCATGGCAGGAGAATGAGAAAAAACAGACATAAATGGAATCAAGTGTTTCCCACTGAAAATAAGGAAAAACTTCCCACTATGATCTAATTAGGCACCAGGGCAGGTTGCTCAGGAGGGCTGCATGACCTCCACCCTGGGACGTTTTCAAGATCTAAATGGACAAAGCCCTAAACAGCTTGATTTGATTTCAGCTTTGTGCAGAGGCTGAACTAGAGACCTTCCAAGGTCCCTTCCCTCCTGATTCTCTGATTTTACCCATGTCACTCCTGTCAGTCGTTCACCAGAGGAGCAAAACAGTTTTGCCATTTTATAGTGTTGGGGTTTTTTTTAAAAGCAAAGCTCATCTTGTGTACTTTCTGTTTTATGTGAGCTGCATAACAGATGGGAACCTCAAAGCAGCTCTTCAGATTAATAATTAATGCTTTGACCTTCTACAGCATCCTTGTGTGCTCCAGGAACTCGGTTCTCTTTACAAGCAGGAATGAGCCAATCCTCCCAACTTTTCTGTGAGCTGTTCTTGCTGGTGAGGAAGATGAAGTGCAGAAGGGTTGTCCCACTTCAGGAACACTCATTATAGAAGCCATATTATTTGAATATTTAGTCTCTTTATTTCAGTATTAAACAAAGGTGACCCAGTGACCAGATCTCCAAGGCAGCATTTGGCTGCCCAGTGGTGAAGCTGTCCTTCCTTCTCCTGCAGTTCCCTGCGTTATTTATGAGATACTTCCAATTTCTGCAACAAATGAGACCTTACAGACCACAGTCTCCTTTACTGCAAATGCTGATTCATTCTCCAGGCAGGTCCTGGGGGAAAAAAAAAAAAGTTAATATGAGATTCTTTAAATAATATCTCTCTGAAAGCATCTGGAGCTGTGCTAGGTCTGATTTAGCCATCGTAATTCCTAACCTTTGACATGTGAACAATCTTTTAGTGTAGAATGCTCTTTTAGAGTAGTTTTAAGACTACAATATTTATTATTACACATTACAGTGCAACCTGGATGTTGTTTTAATATAGTTCTAAGATTGTAATATATATTGTAAATGTCTCCTTCTTAGGGGCTCCCTGGTTAGCATCCTCCATCCTGGCTTTGTCTGGCCTACCCCCAGGGAGCAGCTTGGTGTACCCTGATGCACAACAGAAACATGGGCTTGTTTGTCCCCTCCTGCTGACACCAGGGTAGTTAGAGAGGTGTAGGTGGGAGTCCGTTGCCTAAAGCCCAGCCATGTACTGTAAAGTTCTTCATTGGTGAGGAGAGCGTGTAACTCAGGTGGTTCTCCCCATGTGTCTTTGAGGTCCTAATGTCAATATGAGACATTACCAAGTTCCCTGATAAGGAAGATGTTTTGTCTTTACAGTCCTTAGATACTCTCCATTGGGACTTAATTGTTTCAGCCTTGTCCTCACTGCACTATGTCAAATGAGACTTAGTTACACTTCAGGTAGCAAGGCTGGGATGTCCCGTGCTTAGGTCCCCTTCTGTGATCAGCCTGAGAAAGAACCAAGCCCTTTCAGGAGCTGCAAGTTTATCTCAAAATTCAGATGGAAGCAGACTCTTTGCATTGAAAGTTTGGGTGAAGTTTGCAATGCTAAAGAAGCTAAAAGCGCAGTTATACAGGGGACAGCAGTGGGCAACCATTACCCAAAGAGGGGCAGTGAGGCCACCCAACACCCCATATACCTGTGAGCTGTGGATGGTGATGATTTATGGGGTTACGTCTAAAAGGTCTGTAGCCATTTTTTGACCATCCTGCCTGTGTGGTGTTTCCACACTGCTGTGCCAGGCTCAATATGGATTGCTCCAGGGAAGTAACCATGTCATGGTGAGACACAACCAGCGAGTGCTGTAGATCTTCCTGTCTCTTTCTGGTCCCTTATCTCTCTGCCAGATGGTCTGGGTGTCAGGGCTCAGGCTGTGAAGCTGCAGAGAGGAGGTGAAGGGGGCACCAGCTTGACTGCAGGTCTGTGCCAGTCTCTGTATGGCCAAGGTGATCACAGCTAGGACAACTGCTCCTCCTGATTTCTGGTCTGTCTGCAAGCCCCATCTGCTCTCCAGGTTGGCTTTTAGCCTTTGCTGTCACCGTGGTACTTTCTGTTTGAGGTGAAAAGACACTACCTGTGGGCTTTTATTCTCTTCTCCTACCTTGTCCTCGTTTGTTACTAGTTTAATGCAGGCTGGTCCCTCAAGAGTCATAGAACCATAGAATCATAGAATGGTTTGAGTTGGAAGGAACCTTAAAGATCACCTAGTTTCAACCCCCCTGCCATGGGCAAGGACACCTGCTTATGTCTTCTATCCTGTGAAAACAATGTGATGAAGAGCATTAGGTCTGCCATAGCTTGTTGCAGGGAAGGCAGCAGTGGTGCTTAATGGGGGGAAATAAACCCAGCGCATGAGCAGAGGACCGTATGAATCAACAGGCAGGTTACAGAAAGGCCATGGTGGTACCTGGAGAGCCATTGTGGCATAGGCTGCTGTCATTGTGGAATGCAGAGGTGGCCATGCATATATGTAATGGTTTTTTCATCCTGTGAGATTGTGGGGGAAGGAATGATGGGAGGAGGTGATGTTTGGTTGTGTGGGAAGGTTTCCTAGCCAAGCAGCTGTGAGCCAGAGCTTAAGGTTTGTATCTGGCATGGGTTTTCCTTCTCCATCAAAAAGCAGCTGTCTATCAGGAGAGAAGATACTCTCTGGTAGATACAGGCTTACTCCAGGGATGGGATGGTCCTTGGATGGCATGGTCTGAGGTCCCTTCTGGATATCACCTGTGAAAACCATACCTGGGCTACATGCTGCCTGCACATATAGTTTTTTATTAAGGTACACTCCTCACTTGAGAAGCTTCAAATGCTTTCCAAGTGCTATTGAAGGAAGTTTCAGCCAACCTTGCTAGGAACAGCTGCATGTTGTCCTTGTTTCACAGATTAGGAAACTGAGGAGCAGAAAGGTGGCAATTTTTCTTCTGGTCAGACACACATGAGCATGGATGGATCTGTCCTGCCTTGATCCCTCATTTAGGTAACGGACATGATACCAGCCAACCTTCCTTCTCCCTCCCCATGGATCATTTCAGGCTATAGGCAGGAAGGGATGTTCTCCAAAGGTATATTTGTGCAGCGCATCGCAGCAGGGGGACCTGCTGTGGGTGAGCCTTTAGGTAGTCCCTGTAATACATTTTAAGAAATCCTGGCTAATTTTGTCATTCTGTAATGGGGTTTCTTGTGCCATAGTGCATCCAACACCTGGTTCTAAATGTTCTAAGCTCTTCCAGGAAAATCCTTAGGGGGTTTTTTAGAACTCTCTCTTCTAATGCTCTATTGCTGGTGAATTTGGGCCATGAGGAGTGGGAAGATTTGCCTGACTCTGCAGTTCTTCTCCTTTCTTGCTTTGGTCCTGCATACAAATGTGGCAGATTCCTGGCGAGCAGCCAAGACTGCACCACTCAGCCAGAGTTGCTGGCAGCATGGCGTGAATGTCAAATGTACACCCCTGCTATTGCACAGAGAGGCTGCAATCCTGTCCCTGCTTCCCGGGGCTTTTCTTTTCTTCCCTAAATGTGAAGACAATCATCGGGATCATCTTTGCCTCTTGAGGACTGCTGACCCAACAGACACAAGTGGAAGACCTTGGCTTCCCTAATTCCCCACGCAGCCCCTCCATGGGTTCGTGGCAGGCTGTCCCCAGTGGGGATTCATGGGGCACCATCTTGAGTTGCTGAACCCATTGAGGAGAGGGAGCTCATCCGTCCCTAGGGTCAAGTGTAAGATTGTAGTTGGTTGTTTACAAGGCAAAAATGCTCAAATGTGCGATTAGTCTGAATAAGTTCTGTATTTTTGTGTATTCATACACTGTTGGGGCTTTAGTCTCAGTCAAACATCACCAGAGAGGAAACTTTTCTGAATGCCATCATGAAAAGGGAACAAGAATTATCATCTTCATAGTGGCCCCAGACAGCTTTCAAGCTTTGCTTCTTTGACCTCCCTTTGCCACCCTGGGCTTGAAAGCTCAGCAGACTTGAACTAATCTGCTGCTCTGTTCCTCTTTTTCAGCAGCTGGAAGCAGAGATGGATAAGATACTGGAAGCCGTGGTGATGTCCTCGTACCCCAACAATGTGAAGCAAGGTCTTGTGAGGCGTGTCATTGAGGCAGCAAAGCAGCCCATGGACAGTGAGCAATGCTGGTCCATGCTGGAACTGTCTACCAAGCTTTATCTCACAGGGGATACCAAGTATAAAAGAGAGATCGGGAAAGAGGTTTTGGAGGTCTATGGCCACTACCACCCAGAGGAATTTGAGGAGTTCTTCAATGTCCGCTTCCTGCTGAGTCTCCTCCAGGAAGGCTATGGACCTCTGGGAAAGAGAAGCCATTACGTACTTGATTATATCCAATTAGGACTGCAGTTCGTCCTGGAGAGCCCATCAGCAAACAGCATCTTCAGCTTATTGAGGATTGAGGTGCTCCGGAAGGTCTGCGAGAGACCCAGCCCCAAGCAGTGTGCGAAGATCAGCAAACTCTTAACCCAGCATCCTCAGTGCATTCCCACGGGCAAACACCAGGTCTTGTTTTGTCAGCAGCTGATCCGGTGCATCGGGCAGTTCCAGTGCGTCTCTGAGGGGGAAGAGGACATCATGGAGTTTTTGGAGCAGGTGAACAAAGTGAGCAGTCTGCTGCAGAGGATCTGGAGGACTCAGACCTCATCCATCCTGCCCTCTTTGAAGGAGCTCTTCACTATCATTTCTTCAACAGGTAATTAAAGAGAGAGAGAAAAAGAAAAGGCTGGGAATGTACATGTTGGCTCTGATGAAGTCAAATTTGATTAGTTTAACATCTTGCATGGTTCTCTTCCACTCCAGAAATGCAGCCACAGCTGAAATATTATAAACAAGTGTCCCTAAAAGTTACCCAGGGCTTTAAGCTAGGGAAACAATATCCCCTGAAACCACACAGGGTCTGTACACAGCCGTTGTTAACTGGGTTGAAATATTTGCAGCACAAGTTTGTGTGTTCAGCACTTTCCAGCATCACCTGGGCTTAATGGAAAGCACCTTATCTGCAGCTGGTTAGAGTGGGACTTGAAGGCTTTTAGAAATGCCACTCTCTTATGGCTAACTTGATGGGACTCCACAGCCTGCTCCTTACCAGAAACTAGGGACAAGGCTCAGGAGTTATTTCTCACCAATCTGGAGGTAGGAAGCCATACTATCTCTCTGGAGGGTGGTTATATTGTGAGGTGGGACAGAAGATACTTATCCAACTTCTAGGGCCTTTAGCTTATTGCAGAGGATCTCAGAAAATTTTTGGAGGTACCAGTGCCATGAAAAGCTGATCTCTCTGCTGGCAGGTGAGATTCTACTCCAGCAATTCCTAAGCCCACAAGGAGATGGGTTTTTCAGTGCCCTCTATATGAAAGCTTCATTCTTTGGAAGGTGCTCCAGGCAGGCAAACCTGCAGTTACATCCCATTGCGGTACAAAGAGAGCATATAGAGAAAATATGGGACCTACGATTGGCCCAAGAATGTTCTTGCACCTGTGATCTCTTTCTCCCCATGGGCTGTGTGTGACTTCATGCAACAGCCCATGCTGCCGTGATGTTCCCAACTCTGTTATGTCCTACGCTGGGATTTGGGGAATTGTCCTTCTAGCACAGCTAAGTGCAGACTTTGCATTACTCATTGACACCAGCTGACTATCTGCTCCATTTACACAGGCAGAAATAATTTCGCTTTTAGAGATGAGAAATGACCTCATGTGCCTGGTTTTCCTGGTGACTAACAACTTCATTGCTGGCACTCATCCATGTCTTGCAGAGGAGCAGGAAGCGCCATCCAACGCCTTGGCCAGCGTAGTCCAGTTTGTCCCTCTGGAGCTCATGGATGGCGTCATAAGAAACCTAACCAACGATGACAGCATCACTGATGTGCAAATGATGACAGCTATGGGCAGGTAGGAGAAGCTGCATTGGTGAACATCATTCTTGGTTTGGAGAAAAACCTGCCCTAAAGCTGCACTCAGTTCCTGTGCATGGTTTTATCCCAACTGGTTTGGTTGGTGCTGCCTAGTGAAGAGTCTGTGGGGAAAAAGGGAATTTCTGGACCCTTCCTTCCAGCCCTGAGGTCCTAGAGAACAAGAATGTAGACTTTTTATTTATTAATTTATTATTACTGTTATTTTATTTGACTGATTTATCTTTCCTTAGAAATAAGTAGTGTTATGAGATGCCCAACATAAGGTATCTTGAAGAGTTTTCTTTTTTTTTGCAGAAGCTATTGAGGGCCTTTTCTTCACAAAAATCTCCTTTACAGAATTTCATGTTAATCCCCATCTCCCTTCAGAAGGATATAATCCTAAATCACCAGTCACAGCTTAAAGATCTTGGAGAGTGAGGTTTGCCCAACTGTTTCAATGATCACATCCTGAGGTTTTTCAGATGAACGTGGTACTGCTGGTCTGGATCTTGGTTCTGTACTATGTTTATCCTTGCCTTCTGTGCAGGCAGAGTCAGTGGTGACATCAAGACATGATGAAGAGTAGTGGCTGAAATACTACCTGACACATGGGCCTGGTCTTTGCAGAGCCAGTGCCTTCTTTGGGATCACCAGGTCCTCCTTGCACACTTCTGTCCAAGTCCTACAGCTCCTCTGTGCTCCACTGCCTTGCTCCACACTTGCTTAGGAGTATCTTTGATGATCTTAAAGGTCTTCTCCAACCTAAATGAATCTATGATTCTGTCTTCAACCCATACTTTCCTTAGAGGTCTCCATCTGCATGGGTGACATTCACATGCATATGCACTTAAGCCAAGGGATCTGCTATGACCTGACCTCACTGGAAACATCTCTTTTCCTCTTCTTACAGGATTTGTGTGTCCTCCAATGAGATTACATGACAGAAACACACATTATTCCTGATGGGAACACACACTATTCCTGATGGGAACCTTATGTATGCGGACAGGGATTGCTTCTCTTTGACTTGCTGGGGAAGGTCATGGTTTTCCTAGAGTTCAGAGCAACCCAAGACAAAAGGTTATCGGTTTAGTTTTTAACCCCCTTCTCCATCTTTTTATCCTCTGGGCACCGGCTGCTGTGAGCTCCAGGCAGTAAATCCTCTAAGAGTGTCTAAATATAGAGGTTGCAAAATCAATTGCCTAAGTCCCTAAAATACTGTCACGCAGAAGGATGAGTAAATGATTACTCAGAATTAGCCAAACATTAAGCAGAGCCTGCAAAATGTAATTAAGATCACTTAGGGGAAATGCGGAAGTTTTGGCTGCGTGTTTACAGCAGGTGGGTGCCCCAGAAAACCGTGCGATGAGTTTCTAAGGAGTGTGTGCTCCATGCCTTGAAAATCAAAGAAAAAAGTAGGAGTTGAAAAGATCTTTCAGTTTAGGATCCCTGACAAACTGTTTGCATACAGAAAGCTCTTCCTCCAAAGCTTGGATGTGGGGGTTAGTAGCAGGGGAATAAACCGGACGTGGGGTGGAGCTTCTGATGAAGTATTTAAAGAAGAAGTAATGGCAAAAAAACCAAGCAAGCCTGGCGCCTGCTGGTGTAAGTGTACAGCACAATCTTTTGTACAGAGTTTCTTTTGGAGTTTGTCTCTTTTCAGATATAGTCTATTCATGTGCAACCCTGATTTCAGAAGTAGTCACTGATTTATTTATTTATTTTTTAAGTCGGGATGCATTGTTTCAAAGAGCTGAGGTCCAGGTGGAGAAGGCATCTGCTGTCACAGGCGATGCAGTCACTTGCTACCTCTGGAAAACAGGATCTGAGCTTTCAAAAGTGGCTTCTTTGGAAGATTAGAGTCCTGGCTTCCAAACCATTTGTGGATCTTGCAATATGGAACTTGCAATGTGAATTTAAAATATTATTTCCTCCTACTGTAGCGAAGCAGGCAGGCAGCAGGCAGGATTGTAGCTTAGCTACTAGTGCTGGTAAAAAATACCTTAAAGTAAACAAGGTTATTTTATGCCTGTGTAGAAGGAAACAGGGTGAAGAGGGACCTTTGGATCACTGGATATATCTCCCTGTTTTATAGGCATTGAAATTACAGACCCCTTTCATGAATGTTCAGCTGCACTCCTCAAAGCAGGAAGGGCTCTTGCCCCCACTGCTCTTCTTCATAGCTGTTCCACTGCTGGGTTGCTTTAATAGTTCGAATCTCTCTTCTAATGGCCAGCCTATATGTATTTCTGGACATCTTATAGTTCATTTGATCTTATGCCAACATAAATAGCTGAAATAGCTCTTTTCCCTTTCTGGTGTTTATTCCATCAGTGTATGCAGGCAGAGCTGTCCCTTCCCATCTCTACTTTCCCATGACTGCGCTAAACAAGTCAGATTATTTTAAGCTCTTCTTGCAGGAAATGTTCTTCATTTCCCTGACCACCTCAACAGGCTTTTTCAATGTCTACTCCTGCTTCAGTTCATTGGTCTTGGACATGGATAGTGGTGTTTGTGCACCATGTTCCAGGTGTGGTTCATCATGGCCTGAGACAAAAGCTTGAGAGATCATTGTTTTGCCATAGAAAACACATTTTGTTCTGCCCCACAGTATGAGGATAGTCTTTTTCATGGCTACTGTTACACTGGGAACTTGTAATCATCTGGTGTCTGGCTGGTCGTCTTCAGGTACTTGAGTTACTGTCACATAGCATCCATTTCTGGATGAACCTAGGTGAACCTGCTTTGATGTGGAGGTTGGACTAGGTGATCTCTAGAGGTCCCTTCCAGCCCCTAACACTCCGTGATTCTGTGATTTCTTGTGCCTTGCATGGGTTTTGGATCAAAATTTCTTCCCAGTTCTACATTTCTAATCCTCAGAGTCTTTCTTTTGATACTTTGATCCTCCTCTTGTGTTGATGATCCCTCCCAGCTCACAAATTTCACAGCCATGTTCACAATGTTTATGCTAACATCATTAGATCCTGAAGAATGTTGCTTGTAACCTCCTTTCAGCTAGCTAGTCAGATATGATCTACTTCTGTCCTTTGACTAGAAATTCATATATCCTGACAAACCTGACTTGGGCACCCATGGTAAACCCCTGTGGCACACTATCCCTTCATCCCAGTCATCCCTTCATTGCCTGTCTTCATTATGGGAACTGCCTTCCTATTCTTCCCACATCAAGCACCATGCCAAAGTTAATAGAGTCATTAAAACTCACCAGAGTTGAATTTTGCATGATGGAAATCACCAACTCCTGTTGTTGGAATTCATGAGCTCTTCATGTTTCGCTTTCATATCAGCTGTCGTTTTATCTTTTATCTGCCTCCTTTTTGTTGCTGTAATCAATTCCTTCCTCTTGCTGAACATGGAGGCAGAGGATGTGTTTCATTTGGAAGTCACATCTATAGGCCGTATCTTATCTTTAATCACCATCACATCCTTCTGTATCCAGCAATTGCATGGCTTTCCTTATTCTTCTCTGATGCAAATATCTGTGGAAGCTTTTCTGGTATTTGCTTTAATTATCCAGCTTGACTTGACTTTTTGTATTTCTCAACTTCCCAACATATTCTACTCTTTGAGCTTTTGTCACTGGCTAACATTTTGTTTTTCCAGTTCCTTGTAGACTTCACTTATTCCTACTCTTTGCCTTGTGATGGTTAGTTAACCGTGTTCCCTTGATACATTTTGCATGAGATACAGGCTGATAAGCAAAAGGGTAAGATAGTTGGACTGAGGTGGGAAACTGAAGATCTGGGATATATTCAAATCAAAGGTACTGAAATGGTTAGCAAAGTTTGACCCTCGGAGATCCCAAGCCTTAATTACTTCCCATTTTTGTTTGACATTAAATTGAAACAGAAACAATGTGTCATCAATTAGTCTGAGGTTATTTTTTTATGAGTGACTTCTGTAAAGTACTTATTACTTGCAGAAACATGACAACATGTTGGTCGAGTGGCTGCAGATGAGATTTGTTAGCTGTGACATTCAGGAATATCTGGCTTCTATTACGATTACCAGTATTTTTAAACTTTTAAAAAAATGTGTTTCTGGAAACCTGAAGAGCTCATCTTTTACTTGGTCATCCCACTGACTACACACAAATTTGGAGGAGGTTTAAGCCAGAGTGGAGCTTGACTTTCGTAATATGTGCATTAAATTTGCTTTAAAAGTTTGTATTTCATTTCAGGATGATTGACTGGGTGTCCTGGCCACTGGGAAAGAACATAGACAAGTGGATCATCGCTCTGCTGAAGGGTTTGGCCGCAGTGAAAAAGTTCAGCATCTTGATTGAAGTTACTCTTTCAAAAATTGAAAAGGTCGGTGGGCTCTTTTAAATGTGAATGTGAACAGGCTTCTCCTTGCACTTGAGATATTTTCTTGCCTTTCAACTGAATGAGTCCCAAGGTGTTTTGAAGGACCTTTGTGTCCCCTGCACCCTCTGTGAATGCTGCATTGCTGTGTATGGGGTGCTGGGCTGATACTGTTTTTGCAACTGGGAATGATGTTCTTCAGAACAACCTGGAGTACTTCAGGTCTTGGTATGCAGAGGTACTGATATCTCAAAGGTTATGAAATAAAAGAAGCCAATGATTTTCAAGCCAACCAAACACTTTTGTTCCCAAACGATGGAGCTCTTGTAAAACCTGCCTCTGGAATGTGATGTGCTGTCCTTCAGCTGTGCCTGGGCCAGTGCTGTTCGGCACAGGCAAAATACACACCATGGAGCATATTAACAGTCCACACAGTCACAGGTCAGGTTTAACGCCTGTGCTCCAGCCTTAGCTCATTTACTAGCACAGATCATAGAATCATAGAATCATTAAAGTTGGAAAAGACCTCTAAGACTATCAAGACCAACTGTCAACCCAACACTACCATGGCCACTAGACCATGTCCTGAAGTGCCACATCTACACGTTTTTTGAACACATCCATGGAAGGTGACTCTACCACTGCCCTGGGCAGCCTGTTCCAATGCTTAACAACTCTTTCAGTAAAGACTTTCTTCCTAATATCCAATCTAAACCTCCCCTGGCACAACTTGAGGCCATGTCCTCTTGTCCTAAATAAAGCCCCTGCTGCCATTGCCATCACCTGCTTTGGCAGCGAGCACTTGCTGCTCTCTGAAAACCATGGGACCAAGCACTGAAATTGGTCACTACTTGAAAAACATTTTCCATACTGTGGTCCTGCTGTTCACATGCATATAATGGGGATAACGCCTGGCTGAGTCTCCAGTGGAAGTCATCACAGATGTTATCAAGACTATAATTATCAGTATTGGAACATTATCAATAACTGCATTTGTCCCTGTGAACTCCCATGTGCATTGAGCAGTGGGAGAGTAGCCAAACATCTCTGGATTTTCTTTATCTTTCCTTTCATTGTTAATGCACAGGAAAGGGACACAGCCCTTAAAATAACATGTGATTTTTGGAAACTCTCAGAAGTATGATCTGAAAGGGGTAGAGAGCATTGTCAACTCACATCATTTTCTGTAAGGTAGGATAAATATCATTACTTAGCCTTTGAAAAAGGCTTTTGTTTTCTATCGCTTTGCCTGAAAGGTTCCAAAAATCTTCTATCTCTTTGCCTGATACAATTTCAAATATCACAATAAAACAGAAGAGGCACATTTCAGAAAATCTAGCGACCTCTGTGCTTGCAGGGCCTTGTCCATCAGGAGGTACAAAGATGCAATGGTTTTATATATGCACAACTCTGAAGGAGTGAGGACAACCCACATGGTATTTTTTGATACCTGAGACCATGCTCCAGAGATGACTGGAGATCTGGCTGCAGGCCGCTTGCATGGAGTAGGAGCAGACCAGCAGCCATAGTAGAGAGGTCTAGTGCCTTTCCTTCCTGCTGGCCCCTTCTCCTGCATGTTGTGGTGCAGCCCTGCCTTCTCATTTACTTTTTTCTCCACCTCCAGGTCTTTTCCAAGTTGCTGTACCCCATCGTGAGAGAGGGGGCTTTGTCTGTCCTGCAGTACATGCTGTTGAGCTTCCAGCACTCCCATGAGGCATTTCACTTGGTAAGGCTGTGTCCAGCACTTGGATGAGGGCATCACCCTGAATGTAACCATGCTGTGGGGCAACATGAGTGGGAGGGAACGTAAGGTGCTGAGATATTGGGGAATATTTCCCTCATCTGTTTGATTTCACTGAGTGAGGCAAATCCAACCCTGTCCGTCCACTTGTAGCCTGCCCTGACAGCTGCAGGTAGCCTTTGGTAGCCTCTCCTGCAGCCTAAACAGCTTTTTGGGTGCCATGGAGCTGGTGCTGAGATGCAGAGGCAAGTCCTAAGTCTAAAAGGAGTTGATTGCTACAGACGGAGCAACCATCCTCTGTCAGAGAGTGAGGTGCAGAGGAGAAGTGAAGCTTTGCTTTCTCGTCTGATGGTTCCTCCCATTTCACTGGCTTATCTCCAGGGATAAATCTGTATAAAGCTGGTTGGAGCTTGGCCATTCTGGATTTGAATTGTATGCAATGTGTGCATGCTCCATTTTTTTTCTATGATGCTCTACCAGCTGGAGGGGTGATCTCTATGGGCACATGCATGCCCATGGTCCTCTCTCAACTTCAAAGCTCACTAGACCAGGATGCAGTTAATACAAATATATTGGATGGCCAGTCATGCTACACTAAGGGTCTCAGAAGCAGTGGCTGTTGTGCTCTTGCAGTCATTTTAACTTGGTGTTTGTGAGCCCTGAAGGTAGAAGAGGAGGTTCCCCTCTTCTCTGCTCTTGCTCTTAGACCTCTTGCTTCTCCCAATCACTCTCCCATGTGCTGAGCCATTTGTACATTCGTGTGCTGAACATAGGAGACCAGGTGAAACCTGACCTAGAAGAAAATCCTGGTGGTCAGTATTGCTCAGGTTGGTCTGACTCGGGGCCAACCATAAACCTGCACTGTTGCATTTGCCTGGAGAAGGAAAGAGGAGGAGGTGGAGTGGCGGCCTGGGGCAGGAAGGTGAATGGGGCTATGCTGACCCAGGCTGGCCTAGGGTGTAGTTTTGTGGGCAGGCTTAGAAGATACGGTCCCAAATGTTTTCCCACTCTTTCAGCTGAGGTATGGTAGATGTTGCCACTCTGGTTTTGGGATGCATTAGGTAAAGCCTTTGCATTGAGAGCATCTTGGAGGGCTCAGGCAGTGGAAGACAGGTAATATGTTCTTAAACAGCCCTTGCTGTTTCCAAAGCAGGAGCCTGGCTGTCCATTGGACTCAACAGGCTCCATCTCCCATGTGATTTCAAATTGCCACCAACACGTGGCACCCGTTAGCGTTTCCTGAGGTGGTGGGTTTTCTTTCAAAGCATTGCACAGCACCAGTGCAGTAAGACATGAAGACTGGATCAGAATACTTCCACTCGAGTAATTCTCCACTGTTAACCACAAAACCCACTGTTAGCAGCATTTGAATCTCCTCTTTTCATTTCCACAGGGATGTTTTATGTTTTATTTTGCTGTTGACACTAGGGCACGGCTCTGCTTCTCACTGGTGTAGCACTTAGAATACTGTAATTAAAAAACCAGGCTGAAGGCAGAGACATTCCTGCAGTGACTGGATGGATAAAAGCACTAATGGAAAATCACTCCTATTAATGTTCGATTTTATACTTTTTCATTAAGACCCTTACATTTGGCTTTTCACCTAAAGTTCTCAGAATAAACAGATAAGACTGGAAAAAGGCAAAGCTAGCCAACATTTTCAACTGATGTTTTCTCATTCCTCAGCTGGAGACACTTTAAATGAGCCTGAATTTCTTGAGAAACGCTTCAGCTTCTAAAAATAGGATTATTCAAACGGACTGTCTTCAGTTGGGCATCCAGATTTTGAAACACTCCAAAAGCTGTCAGTTACTCTTGGCTTGAAGTTGGTATCTGCAGCCCAGTGAGCAAGAATTTCCTCCCTTATTTTTAAAAAAACAGGGCACAAACCTGTCTTGCTTCTAATCTTTTTGTGTTTTCCCTGGCACTTTGGAAGGGTTTTGAGAATTGTTCCCATCGCAGCTTGGCAAGATATTGATGTATAAAATGGTACTGGGATGTATTTGCATCTCCTTTTGTGCTGGAAAGGAAATAGTTAAAATCTCCAACTTGTTGAGAAGAAAGAAAGAGAGAGAGAAAGAAGAGAGGAAGATGAAGAGAGAAAGGGAGGACCAGGAAATGGCCCGAGTGAGGATCCTGAGACTTTACTCCAGGATTGTTCTGTGGCAAAAAGAAAATGTAACTATGAAAAAGGTTGCGTAAGTGCCCAGGGTTACTCAAGCACATCTTCAGGGTTGGAAATAGGTTGTTGATTCTCTGAGCAGCTGCAGGGTCAGCAGAGGGTGCCCGTGAGCAATGTATCTTTACATCTGCTTGCTCAGTTTTAAATTTTCTAGACGAAAGCAAAACAGCAAACGTGCTGTTTCTGTGCCTGTCACCACCCATCCGACCATACTTATCCCAGTTTAGTTTGCACAGTATAAAATAAAATGCAGCACACCGGACAACGCCTCTTGTAGGCTAATTCATCTGTCTTGTAGGTTTGAGTCCCTGCACTTGGCAGTCAGCGTATGACGCTCCTTTCCGCTGTGGGTGTGGGATTTAGTAAAGATTGATCTGCTCCAAGAATGGTGATCACAGCATGGCAAAGCAGCAGCACAAAGCTGCAGGGTCATGCAACATGGAACCTTCTAAGGTCTATAGCATTGGCACTACTAAAAACAATGGAAGGGTTGCTGTTGAGTTCATAGGGTGAAGGATGAAGTCCAGAATGGGACTAAAGTCAAATCCTGTTGACTGTCCTTTGTGCCTGGGGGTGAACTTCATTCCCCTACAAGTGTATTAAAGCTCTGAGTCATTTGGAACCATTTTTGATGTACTGAATTTTCCTTTTCCAGCTGCTCCCTCACATCCCCAGGCTGGTGGCCTCTCTGAAGAAGGAGGACTCCAACTCAGCCACTAGCTCCCTGGAGCAGCTGGCAGAGCTTATCCACTGCATGTTCTTCCGCTTCTCAGGATTTCCAGACCTCTATGAACCAGTCCTAGAAGCAGTTAAAGTAAGACACACACCTCTTGGCCATTTTTCTATTTTCCATATGGAAATAGCATCTTAGTTTGCAGCCTAGTGCAGAGGGATTGTCCTACTGATAGGGATGTCCTAACATCAACACCTCAAGAAAGACTTCAAAATTCTGAGTTTGAGCCCCATGTAGGCAAGTTGATGGAAGATGCTTCTCTTATGGTTGGCCTGCAGAAGTCTTAATCATGCCTGTGGGTTTTAGCTATAACTTTAATCTTGAATGCTTCTAAAGGACTAATATCAGCAGCCAAATACTTTCTTGCATGGATGCATGTTTGTGTGAAGAGCAGGGGAAATGAGTTGTGTGAACACCTTTAGCAGAGGAGTTTTGCAGTTGCCCTTTGCTAATTCTTCATGTGGAAAGGTAATTATTCATAACACAGACATCTCTTTCCAAGGCTCTTCCCGTTCCAAATGAAGACCGGATTAAACATCTTTTGGGACAAAATGCTTGGACCTCCCAGAAGAACGAGCTGGCCTGCTTCTACCCACGCCTGGCATCCAAGTCAGAGACAGGAAAGATTGGGTTAATTAACTTGGGCAACACTTGCTACATGAACAGCATCATACAGTCTCTTTTCATGGCTTCAGAGTGAGTTTTTTTGCTGCCTTGATCCCACCCAAGACTGCTCCAGTGGTTACTCCTTGTGTCCCACGTTGATTGTCCATCTTACAGCTTACAACTCTGCTTTTCTTCTGCAGCTTTCGGCATTCGGTGTTGAATTTAACTGAGGGCAACTCCCAGCCCCTGATGACAAAGCTCCAGTGGCTCTTTGCGTTTTTGGAGCACAGTCAGGTAATTATTTCATGTTCTAGTTATTTGTTTGGACTGTCGGCTGCGGAAAGGCTCGTCTCCAAGTTGCTTCCTGCTGACTTCAGTATGCTGATAAGGAGCTGTGGATCTTGGTGGGCTTTTGTAATGGGGCGAGTGTTGTTTATGTGAAAAAGGCTAATTTGGGGGTGGAGGAGGCCAGCTCCTATCAGCCATGAAAGCGGATTGTGTTCACACCAGGCTGCCTGTCTTCAGCCTGTGGTCTGCCTGGGTTGGGCTGATGTAATAGCTAATAGTTTTGACAATGAAGTCCATTTGGTAATAGTTTGCATATGTGGCCAGCTGAAAAACCTGGTGGTGTAAAACAGAGGGTTTTGTTCCTTGCTATGCAGCAAGGAGAAAGACTGGAGCAGCTTGCTTGTCACCTTGCTTCATAAGTAGTCGATGAAAATTGCCTTAAAAGCTGTTTTGTTAAAAGAATAACAATTTAAAAACTCCTAGATTCCAGATACTTCGAATACTTTGTATGTGAGGGAAAGTAAAATAAAAAGAACACCTTTAAATTAATTACGAATGCTTTCTTGACAAATTTGAAATTTAGTATGAGTGACTCCTGGACATACAGCGAGGTCGTATCTAGCTCGTCTCTTGAAAGTACATCTTTCTGTCCCTAGAAAGATGTGATTTTGAGAGTCCAGTGAATTTTCCCTTGCTGTGAAACCAGTCATCTGGGCTTCTCCATTTTCCAAGCCTTGGCTGACAAACCCGGCTTGTTGCATTGTGGTGTTATGTCATTACAGGTGACTTCTGGGGGAAAAATACAGACAACCTGTTATATTTAATATTTAGTCACGGAAAAGTCTAGTTTTTTATGGCAGGTTAGGGTGTCTGCAATAAGCAAATACAGGAGCATATTTGCTTGTTGTGTATTTTACGGTTAAGAGTTTCCTGTTAATTTCCTAAGAGCCTTCTAGTTATTTTTCCTCTTCAGGCAGTTCTTAAAATCACTTGTTTGCCAAAGATGGGTCTTTCTCCATGATAATTAGACAGCAGCTTCCTAACGGCAGCGATTACATTATCCAGTAATGCAGATTACCTGCCTGCAGTGATCACAATGATGGCTGGAAGTTTAGTGAATATTTTGCTTTGTTTTTTTTTTTTTTCTGTTGGTTTCTTTTATTTATGAAAGGATTTGGTGAGAAAGATCCCGATCAAATTAAATGGAGCATCAAATTAAATTCAGGCTGAATTAAGTAGAAGTTTCTGGGTCACACCAATAAACCATTTTAAAATTGAAGGAAGAGATAAACATGTGGATATTTTATAAAAGTATACAGAAAATAATGGCTGAAATGCATCTTTAGAGTCCTGGATTGCAGCAGACCAAGAAAATCTTCCTGTGCCCTGAGATTAGTCCTTGTAGGGGAAAAGAGGTGACCTTATCAGGCACACAAACACACCCTGCTCCCAGTCAAGCAACCAGAAAGACCCTTCTGTCCCCTCTTCATCCCCGTGTGAAGCAAAAACCAAATCCTTAGGATTAAATCTCTTCTTCTGTGTTGCTGCCAGCGACCTGCCATCTCACCCGAGAGTTTCCTCTCTGCCTCCTGGCCACCCTGGTTCACCCCTGGAGCTCAGCAGGACTGCTCAGAGTATCTCAAGTACTTACTGGACCGGTACGTGGCAAATGCCATGGTTTTGGAGCTAGTGACAATGACATCCCTAGACCTGACATGGTGTGTAACACTGACCCACATGCAAATGGGGCAAGGGGCTGAGATCAGAGGAGCTAGGAGAGTGGAGGCTTGGGGTGAAAGATCATAGAATCATCAAATGGTTTGTGTTGGAAGGGGCCTTTAAAGGTCATCCATTCAACCCCCCTGCAGTGAGCAGGGACATCTGCAACCAGAGCAGGTTGTTCAGAGCCCCATCCAACTTGATCTCAAAAGTTTCTAGGGATGGGGCTTCTACAATCTCCCTAGGCAACCTGGGCCCGTGTCTCACCAACCTCAGTGTGAAAAATGTCTTCCTTCTCTCTAGTCTAAATCTCCCCTCTTTTAATTTAAAACCATCATCCCTTGTCCTGTTGCAAAAGGATTGGCCCTATCAAGATGGTGAGACCAGCCCAGGGCTCCTGGATAAAACCCTTTTTGGGCTGCCTTAGGGGTAAGATCAGAATATAGTTCAGCTTGAAGGCTTCTGCCTTTGCTCTGAAGGCAAAGACAATTGTACCAAGTTTAGAGATTTGCCTGACAAGCCACAAGCCGTTATCTGTAAAATGTTGATTTTTGCCATTCCCTTACCTAGAAATCCTGAATCTTTGGTGCCCTAGCAATCTCACTAGAGGCGGGGGGTCAATGGCACATGGGGACCTCTGGTTCTCAAATTTTGCCAAACTCCTCCCCACCTTCCTCCTCCAGCATAAAACTTCTGGGCATAGGCAGGTTAATCTGGATTAACGCCTTGGAGTGGAGAACAGAAACCCTACTTCAGAAACTACCTCTTGGTGCTGTATCTGTGCATAATGCAGCCTTCTTTTTTGCCCCCTGCCAAAGACTACACGAAGAAGAAAAGACTGGAAAAAGGATCTACCAGAAACTCAAAGAATCCAGCTTGATGTCTCAGGCGGTGGAGCATCATTACTTAAACAAGACATTGATAGAGAAGATGTTTGGGGGTAAAATGATGACAAAAATCCGCTGCTTGAAGTGTCTGAATGTCTCCTCCCGAGAAGAAGCCTTCACAGACCTGTCCCTGGCTTTTCCCCCACCAGACAGGCATGTGCATGGGAGCATGTCTGTTTTACCAGTGGAAGAAATTGGCCCGCAGTTTATTGAGCCTCCTAAAAACCCAAGCCAGTTTATCGGGTCTCCTTGGATCCAGAGGAAGGCCCCCATGGCTGAAGACCCTGCAGCCCCACTGATACCAGTGGAAACGTTGGGTTTCCAGGAGCCAGGAGAAGCAGCAAATCCCTTAAGTGGCAATGCCGTTGGCATGGATGCAGCCAAAGACCCTCTGTCGACTTTTGGGGAGCAGGCGTGTGCTCCCAAGGACTCCAGATCTGTCCCAGATTTAATCAACTATTTTCTATCTCCAGAGAGACTGACAGCAGAGAATAAATACCACTGTGAGAAATGTGCGTCCTTGCAGGATGCTGAGAAGGTGGCAGAGCTGACGGAGGGTCCACACTACCTCATCCTCACGCTGCTGCGGTTCTCCTTTGACCCACGAACTATGAAAAGGAAGAAAATCCTGGACAATGTCTCCATCCCTGTGGTGCTCAAGCTGCCCATCCTTGTCACCCCAGAGGAAACTGAGGAGGTTTGCCTGCGTGGGAAGGATACGGCTGTCCCGGGAAGTGGCTTCATGTCTGTTGTGTATGACCTCTGCAGTGTGGTGGTGCATTCGGGCATCTCCTCCGAGAGTGGCCACTACTATTGCTACTCCAGGGAGTGCACCGACACTGCCCCCCACGGGCAGCCCCAGGACAGGGCATCTAAACTGGCTTCTGACAAGCAGCTGGACTTTGAAATCCAGTGGTACCTCTTCAATGACACCAGAGTTTCCTTCTCCTCCTTCGAATCAGTCAGCAACGTCACCTCTTTCTTCCCCAAGGACACTGCCTACGTCCTCTTCTACAGGCAGCGGCCAGGCAGGCAGAGCTGCCTGCTGCATGAGGCTCTGGCCGAGGCTGGCCACCTGCACAGTGAACCCTCCCTCCATAAGGACTTGATGGAAGCCATTTCCAAAGATAACATCCTCTACTTGCAGGTAACTCCCGCTGCGTGTGATCCTGCAGCTGCCCAGCTCACGGGCCATGTTCTCACCCATTCTGGCAGCAGCAGAGTCTCACCCTGTGGATAAATCTGCCCATGCAGATACCTGCCTGCTCCCTGAAGCTGAATCCCTTTTCCTTTTTAGCAGCCAGGTATGAACAGGTTGCAGTTTCCTGATGAAATCGGGGATTGAGGTTGGTGCAAGACACCTCATGGCTTTCCTTGGGGTTGACTTGCTATTGCCATCCCCCAAATTTTCTCTGAAGTGCCTGGGAAAGGTGAGCAAGCTGGGTGTACAAACTAGAACAGGTTTCATTCAACTGGTGGAGTTCCACGCTTTCCAAACAGCGGTGTCTTGTAGGACATGAGCAGGACCAGGGGAATTTGAGGGGTCCCTCTTCTCCCAGAGGTGACATGGAAGGTCTGATTTTGGATCGCTGGAGAGATGCCATGCTTGCCTGCATCCTTCCTGCTGAGCTCTAGAGATGAGCACATGGCCTTCTCAACTTGGTTTAATTTGAAGGAGGCTCCCAGGGACAACCAAACAGACTCCTGGCTCCTCAGGGAAGGTGGGGGCATCGCCCCACCCGGGTCATTTAGCTGCAGATACCCTTGTGTAATTTCTCCTCCTTCTCCCAGGAGCAGGAAAAAGAAGCGAGGAACCGAGCCGCCTACATTTCTGCCTTGCCGAAATCCCCGCTGTGGTGGAGAGACTTTGACAGGGACAAGGATGATGACAACTCATCAGGGGGCTGCAGCCCAGCAGCAGGCGGGGGTGGATCTGGCTCCTTTCATGGACTTGTCTTCTAGCCAATGGGTTAAACTAGACAGTCAATGTTCACAGGGCCTACCTGAAGCCAGAGTCTCCATTTCCTCACCCTGATGACAGCGAGCATCTTGAAGGAGGATTTGGGGAACATTTAAAAGGAAAAGGACTCAGGGGCTGATTTGGAGGTGCCCAGAGGGTCCTGCTGCTTCCTATGCACTTGGTCTTCACGCCTTAATGTAACTTAGCTAATGTGGAGATAAGCAGCTGCTGAAAGGTCAGAGAAGTGCCCTTTTGCTTCAGCATAGTCATGCCTTGTCTGCTGTGAGCCATGCCACCAGCCTGGGGAAGGGATAGTGACAGGGATGGGGATGAAGACAGACTCAGTGGAGCCCAGGGATGCAGATGTCCCATGCACATCCCACCTGCAGCCCTTCCTGTGGCACTGAGTTGGTTTTGAGGGAATCTCTGCTTGATCATTGGGGTTTTTTTTAATGTGATGTTGAGAACTCATTTTGATGCATCTCTCAAGGTAAAAAAATGGTGAAAAGGCTTTAAAATGCTGAGCAGCCAATGTGATAACACTGATCTGGTGGGATGGTGAGCTTGCAAGCCTGCTTGGTCACAGTGGGAAGTGGCAGGTTGGCCACACGGATTTTATGCAACATTGCAATGCACCTAAAAGAGACTGAGGGGCACAAACTCCTCTGCCCAAGAGAGACTGACCTGCTCCTGTCAGGGCTTTTTGGGCTCCAGTGAAGCCCCATTGTGTTACTGGTGACCTCTGGATGCTGTTAGTATACCTGGCAGCTCTTTTTTGAGCTGTGTCGTTAGGACTCAGCCTCTTCCTGCTGCTGTCATCTCATGGCTTTGTGGGCTGGATCTGTCCTTTAAAAGTTGGGATACCTTGAACCAAAGCAGCAAGTGACAAAGCCTGCCTAAACCCACTAGCTTTTTTTAAAAAAACGCTGATTTGCAAGGAGAGTGGCCCAACCAGATATGTTATATAAACCCAATATAAATACAAACTATGTAAACCAATATATTCTATAAATTAGTAATGTGGCAGGGTCTGATTTTTGGTGGCAGGAGGCCGACCCAAGCCCTGGGCAGCAAATCTACAGGACCAGAGGTCCCTCCTATGTCCATTGTCCCTGCCTGCTCCTCCCTCACACCTGTAGTAGAGATTTCTCTAGCTCAAGTGGCAGAGACTTGTGCCTTAGGTCCTGGGTGCAGGGCCTAATCCTGACTGTGGGGTATTGGGGTAGGACTATTGTCTTGCCGTGGAGGAAAAGGTAAAGCACAGCCATTGCTATGGATAATGCGAGCAGAAAGTCTGCTAGAGAGGATGCTTGGGATCAAATCTCTGGTGTGTACTATTGTATTCTTTTATTGCCTTTCCTATATATAAATAAAGGAAAGTAATTAATTCAACATAGAGGCTTAGTGTCTTATTGCAATACTCAGAGCTATTGGGGCTGATGGGTCAAAAATGATGGGGAAGCTGATGGGAGACAAGCATCATGGACACTGGACAACGCTGCAGAGCAAGGGCTTGGAAGAGGTGAGCAGGCAGAGGTGGGATGGGGACCTCCAGCCCAGAGCTAGGTGTCCTCCAAATACAGATCACAGTCCTGTTAGTGGCGTTTTGCAGATGAGCACTGGAGTGTGTTTGTTGTATTTAAGTCCACTAGACTTAAAGTGGTGCTAAGAGGAAATAAATATGGTCCCAAAGCTAAAGTTAAACAAAATTTACAGCGTTTCCTGATATCATTAATAGACTTTTACAATCTTACTGTCCAAAGAGGTTGCTGAAATCTTTCATGTTGTTGCCATGCCAGCTCCTTGCTTTGTGCTGGAGTGTCACCTGGAGGCATTTTCTGGGCTGTGTGCTGGAAGGTGCTTTTGCAGGAGACTGTGTCTGCTTTGATGAGATCCTAATTTAAATAATCAATGCAGATAATCAACCCAACATGGAAAATGGAGGGACTGTGTCATAGCTACACTCTTCCCTGAGTATGTCTTGTTTCTTCCCCAAGATTTTCTGAGGTGATTGGAGGCAACCTGCATGCAGTGCTCAGCATGGATGGCAGCCTGGAGAGTTTCAATGGTGTAATGAGGTGCTCAGGTTCAGCCCCTGTTCATTTCCTATCATTCTTAGCATTGGACTTCCCTTTTGGACTCAGCCCTGAGCCTCTGTTTTCGCCAAATGATCTACAGTTGCTCCATGATCCTCTCCCCAGAACAATTAATAAATATCTAGTATAAATATGTACTTATATACATAAATAAGATACACATATATATGCAATTGTCAGATTAATATATGTAAGATGTGAGTAATATACTAAATGTTTAACATATACTAAAGTTTGTATTAATATACTTCATTAATTCTATTGCTATTAATATACCATATGTTCTAACACTGTAACTATACTATTCTAATAGTAGTGTACTATAACATACAACGTGTCTTAGTAATACACTGTTAATATTATAGACTAATAGAACCACGGAATTGTTTGTGTTGGAAGGGACTTTTAAAGTTCATCTAGTCCAACCCCACTGCAGTGACCAGGGACATCTGCAGTGAGAGCAGGTTGCTCAGAGTCCCTTCCAACCTGACCTCAAATGTTTCCAGGGATGGGGCATCAACAAATCCTCTGAGCAACCTGGGCCGGTGTCTCACCACCCTCATAGTAAATCATTTCTCCCTTGTGCCTCGTCTGAACTTACCCTCTTTTAGTTTAAAAACATCACTTGTCCTATTGCAACAGACCCTCCCTGCTGAAAACTCTGTCCCCATCTTTCTTATATGCCCCCTTTAGGTACTGGAGGGCCACAATAAGGTCTCCCTGGAGTCTTCTCTTCTCCAGGCTGAACATGCCCAACTCTCTCAGCCTGGCCTCACAGCAGAGGGCTTCCAGCCCTCACATCATTGCTGTGGCCTCCTCTGGCCCTGC
>JAVSBS010003679.1:0-20536 GCA_033124195.1 Coracias cyanogaster | reverse complement strand
GCCGCTGCGGGACGGAGCCTGGCGCGGGGTCGCGGCCGGGGCCCGAGGTGTGAGCGCCGGTCACCTCACCGTGTGCGGGCCCCGTCAGCCGCCCGCCCGGTGCGCCCGGGCAGAGCGGCCCGTCTGGCGCGGCAGCCCCGCTGAGAGACGCCTGCTCCGGGGGCCGCAGCGCCAGGAAGGGACAAGCTCCATCGGCGCTCCCGTCCCTCGGCTGATAGCATCCGCCTTACTGCTCGCCCGGCCTCGGCTTTTACAGGAGCAGATAGTCATAGTCACGGCAACACGAATTCCGGTGTTCGGGGACCCGCCGTGAGGGGCTCTCTGTCGGGCTTTTTGCGCTGTAGAAGAATCGGGCATAAAGAAGCCTTCTGACTGAAGACGCTGCCAGACAATTTTGTTACCTGTCGTATTTGAACGGCACCGAATCGAGCTGACTGTACCGTTTAATGCTAACTGGAAATGGGGCTCTTTGGCTGGAGTGGGTGTTTGTGCAGAGGGGGGTGGCTGGTTCTGCGCTCGGTCTCTAAAGCCGTGAGCGCAGTCTGGTTCTGCGTGTGTGTGAAGGTGGGGGAGAAGAGGATCCATCACAGCAGCCCTGCGCGCTTAGGGTAGCGAGCACAGCATCAGAGGGAGCCTCTTCCTCCCTGGGCTGTTTCCAGCGGCCTTCATGTGAGGACGAGGCTGGCTGGCAGCAGCGGAGGCTGCAGGAGTCCCCTGAGCAGCACGGGAACGCCTTGGGGGACCCGGGCGATCTGCGGCTGCGCCAGGGGCTGGCCGTCCCACCGCGGGCACCCCAAAACACTTGGCCGGTGGTGTTTATGTGCTTTCATGGGTTTCAGTCTATTAGGAGAGAGAGATGTAGATCTGTGAGGGAAAGGGAAACCTGTGAGCCGTCCTGCCGTGTCCCAGATACGTGGCTGGGAACATAATGCTGGAATCTGGCTGCTGCCTTTCTTGCTCTGTGCTCGCCGGTATCTTTTGTCCCTGCCTCCTTCCTCAACATACGCTGGTACTGGCACAGAATGTTAAAGAGAAACGAATACAGGGAGAAATCCAAGGGACGGAGAATTGCAGCTGCTGGCGGTGCTGCTCGGCGCCCCGCTCCCCACCGCGACTCAGAGGTGGAAGGGATCTCACGGGCGGCTGCTGCAATGGTGCTGGGTCCCCAGCTGGTCCTGGGGGCCGGCTAAAGGGCGGCCATGGCAGCCCAGGTAAGAAGAGGCCTCAGTCGCTCACCTCCCAAGGTAAAACCAAGCCGATTGGAAAAGCACCACCTGGAAAAGCAAGCTTTTGGTCTCTGCACGATGGCCCACGGTACTCCCGCGTCACGGGTGCAGTGATGGCTGCAGCCACCCTACCTGTGAGGAACGATGGGCTGGTTCTTTGTTTTCCGTATTGCTGTCGATCACGACAGTGCTGGACAACTTTGCGGAACAGAGGAGTGATGTCTAAAAATACCACAGGAGACAGGGGTTGGAAATCAGGTGGAAGAGAGAGGAAAAAGGGACAGGCTGAGGAGGAGCACGGGGAAGAATGGAGGCAGCGTTATGCAGCCCAGTGGACTGTGGCTTCTGTGCGCCAACGGCCTAAACCTTTGTCGAGTCTGTGGTGAGCATATGGGCGAAGGAAAGCAGTGAAGGAGGAGAATCTCCCTCGGGAGGCAGCTGTAAGTAAGCTTCGTGAAAGGTAAATGTGAAGAGCGGGTGTTGGCAGCTCCGTCCATCACCGGCTTTTGTGGCTAATGGCTTCCCATTAGTGTTGGCTTGGGCTCGACTGGTCTTTTTGTTTGGAAAAGCAGAATCTCTTTGCTAGTCTTGAGAGGCTGAATCGTGTGTGGATGTATTCAGGCCATTGATTTTCCTTTGTTCCTGCCTCGGTTTAAGGCTGGTTGGCAGTTCTGTGGTGTACTGGTTTATGTAGGGTTTTAAGCAGGCCTTCGGTAGGACTACCCGTCCTAGCACATTTGCTGATTGGGAAAAGAAGCTCTTTAAATGTGAGCTCGACTTGCTTAATGGCTTCCCATAAAAATAACAGTATTTCTTACAAATAATTAAGCACAGGCTTAACTTCCACTTGCACAGTAGGTGTACGTGTCAGTAGGCCTGCTTCATCTCTTAAACTAAGCATATGCTTAAGTGTTGGCAGAGTTTGTGCCTACATCAATCTCTGCAAATAGCTGTAATTTCAGCGGATACCCTCAATGTGGACATCTGTTCTTGTTCTGTTCAAATACTGTGACAGGCGTGAAGGCACGCGGCGGTTCAGGGACGTACCGGGTCACAGATGACAGGCCAACCACTGCACTCGGCCACGGCCAGGCTACGTCTTTCTATAAACGTTATTTTTGTAGATCTGCCTCTTTGTAAATATGAACTATGAAAAAATTTAGATTAATCTATTAGTTAAAATTAGCTGTAAATCAAATTCACTTCCTACAGATTTTTCACCGTGAGGGTGAATTTAGCACTGGCACAGGTGTCCCAGGATAGGTGCTGGTGGAGGAGTCTCCATCCCTGGAGCTATTCAGAAGCCATCTGGATGTGGTCTTGGGCAGCCGGCTCTAGCTGAAGCAGGGGTCGGGCCAGGTGACCCCCAGATGTCCCTGCCAGCCTCAACCAGCCTGTGATTCTGTGAAAAGTTATTTATGTAGGCTACTGGAAGCTTAGGTGCTCTCACACAGTCTGTAACTACCAGCATATTTAAAAACTTGCACCCTTAGTAGCTGAAGATGCTTGTGTAGAGCGTCGCTGCTTCTGACCAGAGCTGGGTATCTGTTGCACACACTTGGTTTGGGAGCTGCCGTTTGTCCATTGCTCCTGCTCTCAGCAGTGATGGGTCTTCAGCGCTGGCCTTGGGACCGAGCGGGGAGACGGGGAGCAGACCAGCAGCGCCAGCCCAAGTGAGCGAGGAGAAGAGGAGTGGACCAACAACACCAGCTCAAGTGAGCGAGGAGAAGGGGAGCGGAGCAGTAGTATCAGCCCAAGTGACACACGCACTTTGCCCCAGCTTCTGGTGCTCACTTGTTGGAGCCCCCAAACCCTTGAGCACTTCAGTGCTGTTGATTTTTAGGAGGTACTGAATTAATAATCTCATAAACCCAATTGACTTCTTAGTCATCTTTCCTTTTTTTTTGCCCTGCAAGAGGGTGGGAAATAGTTTATCCCTCAGAAGTACAACACTCTGCTTGTTTCGCTTTGGGTTTCTTCGGAGCCCTTGAACTGAGTGTGGATGTGTTTTGTTTGCGCTCAAACAAAATGGACATTTCTACAAGTGTTCCCTTCCCCTTCCTCAGTGTGCTTGGGTGGAAGAAGCCTTGCAGCTTCTTGTGTCTCATTTGGTTGAATAAATAACGCGTCCTCAGAAAAAGATCTCTGAAAAAAGAGCATCTTTTTATATTTTAAAATGCCAGCAAAAAAGAGGTTTGTATGTGAAACTGTCCTCTTCAATTCCAGCATTCTTCTCTTTTCAAGTTCCATTCAACTTCCATGACTTATGATTGAATAAACTGGAATTACAAGCTTCCTACTGAGATGACATTTTGTCATGCATTAGAAACTGTCAGAAAGGAGCTTATGTTAGTGAAAAAACATTGATGCATGAGATATAATTGCACATGCCTTAAAATAAATAGTTCTGGATGTAGTCACTGCAGCTTAAGCTCTTTTTCTGACCTTAGTTCTTGTGTACTGTCCTGGGCAAAGCGTTGCGTGTGAGGGATGAGTCCCCGGGGATTTCAGGACCTCGGGAGCCGCTGTGGCACTCTGCTTTTAATGAGATGTACTTCTGGTAAATACAAGCACAAACAGTTTTCAGGTAGACTGGCAATGGTACCCATGGATGGGATGGATTCCTGTAAATTGGCTTGTCCATACATCATCTCACATCAGGGTAAAGACTAAAAATCAGGTTTGCCACAAAGATGTCATGGGGAAGTGGAGCTTGGGCCACGCGGTGACATGGAATAGGGCTGCCATGCCCTGATGAGGTGTGTGGGAAGCTGGCTTTTGTGCCTTGTGCTTCCATGTTCCTGGTGGATCTGTTGCTCTGAAATGTTCCATGAGGGTGTCTTGTTCCCTGTACTTGGATGTCCCATCAGTGAAGTTCGTCTGTGTATGTTTTGGTGCTGTCCATGACGAGGCTACAGGGGCTTCAGAAGGAATGTGTTGTCACACTGCTTACTGATTAACTGGGTTTATCACAGAAGAAAAAGGCTTCCATTTCTCCTCCCCCAGTTGACTCAGCGACAGGGCAGTGCCTAGTGCAGTCTGGTGTTGGGTTTCCCTGGTTTGCCTTTCAAGCAAACCATAGATGTTTGAAGCAAGCCTGATGGTGATCTGCTGGGGAAGCTGCCTCTGCTCTAGATGGTTGTAATTACATTTGAGGCAATGTATCCTGACGTATTGCCTCAGTGGTAAAGCTGTCTCTGGCTCCTCACCCTGCTTCTGCACCGCAGTTGAATGGTTTTCTGAGGTTTCAGGAGCCCAGGCTGTCCCCACAGCCAGGACAGGCATCTGAGAAGGGGCTCCCCTGCTGTGTCCCCTCGCAGCACTCAGTCCCAGCTCAGCGCTGGGCGTTGGGACACTGGAAGAGCACTGGATGGATGACCAGGACACTGGGCATTGCTGTGGGTGACGTGCTGGAGAAGCAGCTCATAGGTAGTCGAGGTTCCTCGTCAAGCACTGCCCAGTCTGAGCTGTGAGGTGGGCTCCAGCCTGCCTCTGGTGCGTCGTCTGGCTCCGCAGCTCCAGCTCAGAGAAAAAACCCTTGAGGTCCTGAGAAGATACATCTTCATGGAGAGCACTGTGAGCACAGGCTCTTTAAAAGAGAGAGCTCCGTTGTTTCTGCTCTGAATGCTCCGGTTATATAAAAGCATAAGTCTTTAATCGGAGAGCGAGCAGTGGCCTCTCTTGGTCACGGCAGAGGCACCACGTCTTCCTAAGAAGCAATTCAGAATAGTAACTTTTTTATTGACTTTTTAAATGGGGGGAAAAAAAAATCTGAATTGGTTTTATAGATTCTAAGTGCATTGGCTTCCCGGGGATAGCACGTAAAACTTTAAATGATGATTCGAAAGTCCAGATAAGGAAGTGTTTCATAAATGAAAGGGCTTGCCCATCTACTTGTCGTGCCATAATAACAGAATTAATAGGCTGTGCATCTCAGTAGGTCAATAGATTTTTATAAAAGCTTGCATTTTAAACCTGCTTCTAATGAGTTGTCAGCACATTTTGGCCACTACTTCTGGCACTAAGTAAATTCCAGTTTCCATGTAAAGACACTGAAGGTGGTTTGTATTAAAGCATGGGTCTGGGGCATGAAGAAATGTCAGTTTTAGATACACGGCCATTCGCAGAGAGCTCTGTTGCTCCTCCACCCCGGCTCTCCTGGGGAGTGAGCAGGTTGTTCCCCAGCCCCGTGAGCGCAGGTTAGGAGGGATGGTGCCATGGGGGTTGGCCATCGCTGTCCTTGCTGCCCAAAGGACCATGAGCATCTCGTTGGGTGTTGAAGGTCCATGCTGTGGGCTGGCCATTGGAGGGCACTGTGCAATGGTAAATGGGAACTCCGGGTTATCGGCCAGTGAGGTACCCATACCATTTTTCTGGGAAGCAGACATGGACTGTGAGCCCCACACCCATTGAGCAGAGCCTTCGTGCTGCCACCGCAATCCTCTCAAGCCCAGGGGCAGAGCTTTCTCTGGGAGTGAGGTTTAATCCCTAATAGCGTGTTTTGTTTTGAAAATATCACCAGGCGTGATGTGAGTGCCAAAGGAGCTTACCTTTCAGCAGGGAGGAAGGTTGGTATCTTGGGATGTTACGGGAAGAAAGGGTGCACTACTGCAGCTTCCAGGCTGGGGTTGTGTCTGCAGACGGTGAGAGGTTCAACAGGTCATGATATTTGTCCTTGCTAAGCCAAGTGCAGCTCCTTATGCGAGATGGACTGTCTCTGCGGGTGCTGTAAGGTCCAGAGGCCTCATCAGAGGTTGTGGGACTCGATGCTTTTATCTTTACTCACGTCCTGCCTGTGGGCAGTGCTGCGTGAGGGCGAAGCGAGGCATCTGCCGTGGGGGCTGGCGCGAGGGCTGCTGTAGATGCAGCCAGTTTGGCACCTGGTTTCAGCTGAGTTGGGCAGAACTGACAACCACTCAGTCCCACAGGATTATATGGGGCCAGGACCTCCTGCTTAATTAAACTCGGTGGCATATAAACTGAGACTTCCCTGAGCGAGCTGGGAACCTCTGCGCCTTCTGATAGTGGCGACGGATGGGGCATGTAAACAGCTTCAGTCCATAAAATGTCCTAGGCATGGTATCAATGTGCAGAAGTAGCTTGATTCAGTTACAGTTTTGGAAATGGTGTGAACAGATAAAATCTCATTGATGTTCGTAGATTTTTTGTCTTTTGCTTTCAGTGCTGCTTCCCCGCCCATGTGTTTCGGTTGTGTTGAGTTGTACTGTAGCAGTGAACCAGGTGCTCCTGGGCAGCTCTGCCCCCTCTTAGGGAGAAATGAAGTGTACTGTGGCAAGCACTGTCATTTTGGTGAGCTGGGGAAGAATGCAGCGGCAGGTTGGGTGACTTCTCCAGCAGAAAGGAATGTGGTTTTACTGCCGGCGTGCTCAGCTCCGCTTGGGACTTGAGCTGCTGCCGTTTCGGTGTTAGAACCAGCCAAGGGTTTACCTTCAGCTGGGACTGGGACTGCAGCTTTGAGGAGTACTTGACCTGCTCTCATGCAAACTTTACCCAGCATTGGAGTTCTGAAACTGTGGCTTTCCTGGTGCTGGAGCGTTCCCTTCTGAGAAGGAAGAAAAACAAAACCTTAGGAAAGGGATTGTCTTCTGCAAAGAAGCGGCAATTTACTGGTAATTAATTTTGGAATAAGAGATGTGGTTAAATTGCACAGGCCTGGAGCTAACTGCAGTTAAACTAGTTTTAAAAAAACCCAACACCAAAACAACCCAAAGCCCCAACAAAGCAAATCCAAACACTTGGTTCCTGAATATATGTTATGAAATGTCTGTCTTGGGATGTCTTGATTGGGCAACAAACTCAATGTGTGTCGTTGTAATTGTTCATGTTTTCCTCCCTCCATTCTTTTCACTGGCAGGATGCAGATATTTGTCAGAATCCTGATTTATGTAAATTAGGAGCTCTGCCTGTAATTGAAAGAAATAGCCACAATTCTGAGAAGACTGGCAGGATATGAGCAACAGCTCCCTGAATGGCCTGTGCTTTGCAGTTGGGCTGTAGCACCTTCTTTTTGTGCCCACCCGTGTGGATTAGCACTGGTTTATTGCTGTCGTGCCAGCCTAAGACAGGTTTTCTGTTTTATTGTAGTTTGTGTGCTGGAGAAGAGCAGGACCGTTCGGAAGGGTGCACAGTCATGCTGTCCTCTCTCCTTCAGCAGTTCCTGCTTTTGAATAATGCTGGCTTGAGGGTGCAAGTATGCTCCTGTCATCTGTGCTGCTCTGGGGTTGGTTTTATTTGCAAGCGGTTCAGAGTCTTACTCTTTTTAAGCATCTTCATGTAGCTGATCACACTGCGCTCATGGCAGGGTTTTGGAGAGACAGGAGGAATGAGTAACTCAGTAGAAGGTGTCCTGCGGTGACTTCCTCATCGACTGTCTGTCTGGTAACTGGTGTGGTGGAGAAAGACTCTGCTTCGGGCCTCTTCCCGGTGAGACTGGACGTGAGGTCTTGAGCTCGCTGCTCCGTAAGCCTTGGCTGGTGTCCGTGTGCCGTCCCGCAGCTCCAAGGGTGCTGGCCCCCCGGTCCCTGCGCCCACAGGGTGGGTCGTGCTTGGCTTTGAGGTCTTTGGAGGATGAAGAAGCATTTTTACCTTCCAAGAATGAAGTGATCTGGAAGATAAACCAACAGCAAGGAAAACGTGTTTTGGGATACATTGAAGGGAGGAGAGCCGTAGGAATTTTTTTGGCTTTGTGCTCTGCTTGCAGTCCTCCTCCTGTCTGTTCATCCAGCTCCTCCGATGAGAGAGATCAGGTCTCCTTCATGCTGTCGAGTAGCTTACGTAAACTGTCATCAGCTTTTGGAATCAGTCAGCAAATGTATTTAACTTTTTAATCATCGAGAAACTACAACAGAGACATTGCTTCACGTTCTCAGTATTTGATTTTTTTTTTCTGTTGAACACCAGCCAGGTGTCTTTTCTTCCTGGTTTTTGGTGTGTCAGTGTGAAATCTTGCTTCATTTCTGCTGGTAAATGGAAGCAGAGACATTTCAGTCCAACTTTTTTTTCTGCTCATTTGAACAAACCTAATAAATGACCATTTATTTTTTCCAAAAATATGTCTTGGCTGATTCTACAACTTGTCACCACCCGTCCTTATGGCCAGCTAGTGATAAGGTATCTGGCCAGCATGTAGTGGAAACCATAGTCCTGATGTCAGCAGATCTGGGGTCTGCTGTGTCCAAAAAGAAATAATAGTAGCAAAAAAAAAATCCAAATGAAAATGAAAGACTGACTTTCTATTTCGAACAGATTGCATCACCTTCTTGGTTTTGAATTCAGAGGTACAGATTTGGTCTCTGAGAGGTCCTGAAGTTCCTGGAAGCTGGGAGACAAGGCCGTTTTGCTGGCACCAGGTGTTTGTCTGTGGCTTATTGTCCTGAGCATTGGCTTTGGTGGGGGAGGAAGCCATTTGCTGGCCCAGCTGTGCCATCGGCTGGTGTAGCTACACCTGTGAGCTGCAGGATGTCTTCTTTGTCCTTCCACTTTTTCGTATTTATACGCATGCTTAGGTAACAGAGATCTCTAGAATTTAAATCAGAAGGGGCTGGTAGATGTCTGGCTCGGTCAGCACCAGCTCCTGCCCCTAAGGCCACAAAAGCTGCAGGCTGGCTACCAGAGGTGAGAGGTGGTGTGGTGGGACTTGCTGGGGGAACTAGGTCTGCTCTGGAGCAAGGCGAGCAGACCTTCCCAGGGTGCTTCCACCCAGGTGTCCACAAAGCAGAGCTGGATCTGTTTGGCAGTTTTATGTGGGGATAGCTGGAAAGCTGCTGTCATTGCCCAGCTCTTCAGAAAGCCTCGAAGCTTTGGGGGGTGTGTTGCGCGTCTTGCAGAGGTTTTGATGTGTGGCCTTGTAGGGTCATGGAGATGGTCAGCTCAGATCTCTGCTGATGTTGTGTGTCTAGTAAATCACAAGGTGTCACTCGGATATGCTACTAAATTCAGTATTGTTTTTAAAGCTTTTCAGTCCTCACACAAGTGTCAAAGTCTGGAGGTGTTAGAAATACCAGTCCCCTGCTGCGGGGAGGAATTGGCGAACAGAAGGTGACCAGGTAGTCCCCGCATCCTAGCTCTGTACCAAGTGGAGGAAAACAAAATCGCCCCAGAAGTGTTGGGTTTTGGAGAGAGGAGGAGGAGGCTGGGCTGAGGCCACTCATGGAGACAGCTCAGGCATCTGGAAATGGAGCTGAACCGGCTGCTCCTGTAAGAGGTCCTTCAGCCCAGTTTATTAAAATGAACTGAAATCTGGATTTGTGGGTTCAGTGGAAGGTTCTAGGCTGTGTGCTGTGGCTGGCTCCCTGCTGCCGAGGAAGTTCAGGCTGGCACAGGTGGGTGTGGTGTGGACCTTCAGCTGGTCTTCATCTGGCTCCACCTGGGAGTCGTTGGGTGTGACGGTGGCTGAGCAGTGTGCAGTGCCTGTGCGGAGGGAGGTGAGGCTGCTCCTGTGATGTGGTGGCTTCTGGCACGGCTCAAACAATCCTAGAGGATTTGCACTGCTGGGAGGGAGGTCCTGCTGTCTCTGTGCTTCTTGGGACCTTCCGTGGGCCAGAGTACTGCACCTCTTTGCTGGGCTGTTGAATTGCAGTAGCTGCCAGAGAGGTGATGCGAGTCAGAGGTATGTGGCAGGAGCTGCTGAGGTGGTGGTGGTGGAGGAGGGTGTATGTGGAGGAGGGAGGGCAGCACTGGACTGTTTGGTGGCCATGAGCTATCAAGTTGGCTGTTTGGATCTCATGAATCCAGAGCTTCAGCTAGAACCTTGACCCTGATGGAATTTGTGCTAAATTTGTCTAAAGATAGCTCCTCTGTAGCCTTCTGGAAATGTTAGGTGGATGAACCCCCTAGCAAACAAGCGGGGAAAACAAAGGTTCCTTGAGCTTCCTTGTGATGGTGTTTGTGGTGACGAGAGTGACGAGAGGGACACGTGGTGTGTGGGCAAAACCACTGTCTGTGCTTTCTGCTCACGCTGGTTTAGCCTTGCCAGCAAAGCACCAGACTTGCTGCTTTTGGAAGAGCAGGCAGCAAGGTACTCGCTTCACCCCTGTCCTTACTAAGGGGTTGTTAGGTATGTTAAAAATACCGGCTTAGCCACTGGTGATAACTCTTGAGCCAAAAGAATGTGAAAATACTCTTGTTTTGGACAAGTCTTGCTCTAGTGAACTGAACGATAGCTGCAGATTGTGTGGAACACATACATGGTATAGATCCAACGTCACCTCACAGCTGTGGTAGTGTTGCTGTGGCTTGTTCCTGAGCTCTCCTGGCTCCGGTTGTATGTGCTCTTTTGTCCTCCCTGTTTTAAAATGCAATCTTAGTGCTAAAGTGAAGAGCCACGTGGATCGGCAGCTAGACCCCTGAGGAGATGTGAACTTCCTTGCGCTCACCTGGAAAGCTGGTTCCTGGAGGAGGACAGGGAGTGGCGAGCGGGGCACCTGAGGAGGTGTGTGCCACGGTGGGGACCTGCACCTCAGCCGTGGCTCTCCCCTGGTGCCTGCAGCGAGGCCGTTTGCCAAGTATTCATCATTTTTCTTATGCGAATGCCAAAATGTGGAGATGCAGTTACTTATCTGAACTGGTGGAAATTTCTTGAATCTCATCAAGTTACTGACTAGTAGCATTTTCCTTATGGTTACATTCACCAACTATGACAAGAATGGTTGCTCTTAAGACGTGATTTTTTTTTTTTTGTACATTAAAGGATCTGAATTAACATCACATGTCAGCTTAGGTGGGGAGGGTGGGTAGCTTTGCTTTCCCCTTCTCCAGCTGTGGTCCCTCCCTGCCGTTTGTGCCGGCGCTCATCTTATACCAAAGTAAATTGGTACAGTTCAGCCCAAAATAATTAAAATAAATGACAGTTTAGGACAGGTGAGCTTTCCGCTGTTCCAGGGAGGTGTGTTTGCCTTCTGTGCTGTCACAGTCCCGTGGTTGTCTCAGGCAAGTGGTGGGTGGAGGCTTCTGGTTGGATGGGCGGGAGAAAGACCTTTATTTTAGTCCTTGCTATCTTGTCTGTCTGTCTTGTTTCAGTTCCATCTCATCAAGTCTCACCCCTGAATATTTTATTCCTCGTTTCCAGCATCTATAGAAAAAAGTTAAGTCCTGGAGGTTGCACAACGCTAAAACTTCACATGGGAGTCCCGCCAGGCCAGTGGTGAACCCTGCATGCTCCCGCAGCCTCGGCCGGACCCGGCACCTCTCGTTTCCTCTTGCGTGAGGAGCTCTGTGGTTTTCCCTGGCAGGGCAGGCTGCTCTCAGCAGTATGGTGGCACACCTCTGTCCTGACAGTGTCCTTCACCGTGACTCACTGGTACTCGCTGTCTGAGCAGAGGCTTGTTAGATGGCACAGTCAGGAGGATGAGGCTTGTTTCCTGTCTTCTCCATTGGCATTGCTTCTCTGCTGCTGAACCTCCTGGTCTTACCCAGCAGGAGGGCTTTCTGCTGTGTTGTCCTCTGCTTGGCTAGATCTGGTGCTAGTTCTCGCCCACAGTTCTGGTACCAATCCTCTTTAACAGCAGTGGTTGGTAAGAGGCTCGCAGGGGAAAAGTCCAAGAGCATTCTCATTAAAAACTAGACATTCCTAGGGTATTAGTGTCCTGAGAGTACCTCAGGTGCTTCTTCATCCTTGCAAGGTTCTCTCTGGGTGTGACCATAACCAGCTGCTTAACTAACCGTAGTCTTTGCTGGGCTGTCTCGTTGTGGCATCACTGAAGTCTTGATGAGTAAGCATTACAACACACACTTTGTGCAGTAACTTTTTTCAACTCATCAAAGAAATAACTCGCTGTTAACTTCTTGCGGTGCTACCTTTACTAAGCCCAGGATGTTTTACCTGCCGTGTATCTCTTTGTGCGTCTGCTTCTCAGTTTGTAGTACCTTTCAGTGCTGGGGCAGAGAGGCTGAGGAGTTGCTTTTGGAGACCCAACTGGACAAAGCCCTGAGCCAGCTGGTCTGAAGTTGGTGTGGGAGCAGGAGCTTTGGCTGGAGATGTACCTTCCAATCCAAGTTACTCGGTGACACTGAAGTCTCCAGGGCTGCTGAAGTACTGTAACAGGTAGACAGTTTCTGAGAGCATGATTTTTCCACTTTTTAGAGTTTACTGTGTTCTAGGTTTGTGGTGTGTGCCTCGGTTTGTCCTACTGCTGAGGAGCTGGCTTTGGGCTGACTAAGCCATTAACTGGTGCAGCAAACCAGGAGCAGAGGGAGTTGGAAGGTGAGGGTGGAATGACTGTTGCAGCCTGTACGTGGCAAGGGAGGTCGCTGAGCACTGTGGCCATCTTTGGTTTTTTGGCTGCTTGGGCTCTATACTGCAAACACCAGGATTGCAGCCTTTGGAGAATGGAAACTGGTGTAACTCTGTGAGCTGGACTATGCATGTTGGCAGGGTTTGATAGTGCAGGAATGCACGATGGGCACACACTGTGTGTTGTTGCTCTGGAAACCCGAGTTTTAGCGCTGGCTGGTTTTGGTGTGTTTAACACTCGGCATCCTGATGTTTCTCGGAGAGGTACGGTGGTGCTGCAGCTGATGTCCACCAGCCTGGGGTTGCACGCTGGGGCTGGTGGACAATACTGGGGCTGTCACGCCGGCCCTGGTGATGTCTGACCTGAGGTAGCTCCGTCAGGAGGTCGGGTGGTCTTCAGAGGTGTCCTGGGGATGGCTTTGCTTCCTAAGGTGCCTTCTGCCAGCTTACCTCCCAGGGGTGTTGAGGAGCCCCGTCCCTGTGGGCAGAGCTCCTGGGGAGCTCCGTACTTCAGAGCTCCCTTCTACTGCAGCGGCCGGGGCTGCCACCGGTGAGGACAGATCGTGCGGGGAAGAGCGCCTTATGGGGAACACGTGTTGTGTGGTTTTCGTTATGTTCCTTCTAAGTGTGATATCTGAAAATGCAGGACCTTTGTGTGGGAAAAGCCCGTCCACAGCTCTTATCTGGACTTCCTGATTTTCTTCTTGCTCTGGCAAGACGTAAGTCATGCGTTTGCCTAGCAACAGCTTTTTTCATTCTGAGACACTTTCTGTTGTTCTTCCTGCTGGGTGTCACGATCTGGTTTCTGCTACCTGTGAAACCAGGGTTTCGCTTTTCTGCTCTGCATCACTGGGGTCAGTGTTAAACACCGAGATATGAACAAAGGCTTGAAGAGGAAGAGTGGTCTTTGCTGTCAGGGACTGGTGCGTGAGGGTAGGTGCAGTTCTTGACCTTTGCATTTCACGTCAGAGCTCTGGTTCCAATCTGTGCTTTCAGTGTCTTCTCAGACCGAGGTGGTGTTCATCGCACTTTTCGGGAGGTGCAAGCCCTTCTCCACTGCTAAACTGGCCGTTAGTACCGTGCAAGCCCCTAGAGCGAACCATACTTGCTGCTTTACTGATACTAAAGAGATTTTTCTTTTTCAGCAATCAGGATTCTTCCAGTCAAATGGAAAGATGTGGTTGCTGGTAAGTGGAAGCAGAGAATGACTCACACAGTGCGATCATCTTAGAAAAGCTTTTTCATGGAGAGATTTCTCCCCACACCCCAATATTCCATAAACGCTTCCAATACCTGGAAGGTGCACTAAAGGCAGGAGGTGTCTGACAGTGCAGGGCGGGTTGCTATCGCCTTTTACCGTTTCCTGACCGCACTTGAAGGTTTTAGGGAAGGCTGCATGGGGAAAGAGCACGGGCACATCGCTGTTTGAGAGATAAAGATGTTGTGAGGAGATAGCACTTTACTGCTGATGGATGCAGAAATATTTAGGTATTCCCATAGTACAGTAGAAAATTGAGGAGTAGGCTTTGCAGTTTGCTGGGCTGGCTGGCACTTTTAAAGACTATTAAATAAAAATGACCCTTTTGCAGTCAAGCAATGACTTGGGAAGACTGTGAGATTCCTCCACTTATTTCTGTTGAGTTCCGATTTAGCGGTAGTTCTGGCCCTGCTGCTGCTAGGGTGGAGTGTGGTCTAATGGGAAAATTACTGAGCTAAAAAGCTGCTGTGCCTCTTCCTCAGAGATGATCACAGTGAAGGAAGGCAAAGTTGTTGCAAGAAGTTGAAGGCTTATGATTAATGTTAATTTCTCACTCATTAGCGCCTAGCATCTTTGGCAACCTACTTATTGTGCTGTGACTTTTCTGTTTTAGTCATCTTCCCATCCCTTGGTGTGACTCGTTACATGGGAGGAACTTGTACTTTTCCTCTAGTGCCATTTTCTCCAACCTGCTCATTCTGTTGTTCCCTGCAGCATCACTCTGAGTCCACCAGTTTCACTCGTATCAAAGTCTAGTGTAAGGTTTTTTTTCCCCTTGCTATGAAAATGCTTGGGAATGGAGAATACCTACCGCTGAATGATCCCCTCTTCACAGAGCGGTTGTTTGGCCGTCGTGTCTCTCTAGGCCAGTGATTTTCAGATTTCCCCTGGTAGGGAAGCCTCCCGTGACAAAACAGGCTGTGATTTGTGCTACTCTCTTTTCCCTGCCCAGGACTGGGACTGTTCCCGTTATCTCCACAGCCTGTGTTGGAAAGCAAGCCCAGATTCAGCAGATATTGGGTAGTTCTGGACACAACGCTGATTCCTTGCGTTTGGAATTGCTGCCATGGACCTGCAGACCACACCACAGGAGTTGGCTCTGCCAGCTGTGACCTTTTCCTCCCCCGGGTCCCTGGGGCAATGCTGGGTTGGAGGTTGCAGATTTTTGAACAAGTGAAGCTCACCTATTCACAAAACACTTATTTTGTACCTGGCAAACCTTTCAAACCATTTTTGCCTACGGTGTGCAGTAAGCATGCGTATACTGTGGCTTCCTACCAAGGAGCAGAAGGATAAAGCTGTGGTGGTGTAGGGCCGCACTGAACGGATTCGTCTGACTTGACCCCTTCCATCAGATGTAGCGACCAAGAGCAGCAAACCCAGCCAGGCCAGGGCCTTGGACTGGCAGAAGATGCATCTCTTCTGTTGGGTTAGTTTTTGGCCAAATCACCCAGCTGACCAGACGTACTCTGTGTCTGTAGGAGTGATGCAAGGAAGGTGTTGGGAGTGTGTGGTGATGGAGGGGACCAGTGCCCTGGCGGGTGGCTGCAGGTAGGATTAATCCAGTCTGTACAGTTTGGTCACTCAGAGCCCCCTCGGAGTCTTTTTTGGGTTTTGACTAAAAGCTTCCTTTGCTTGTAAATTGTTGATGTCTGGGTAGGTTACCTTGGGGGTCCGAAAGTCATTGAAGCTCTTGGGAGAAGTATATTGTGCCGAAGTGGCTTTCATTTTAGAAGCTGTATCTTCACCAGTCCCGCAGCACGGCTGTAGCAGCTTCCATCTGCTCACTCTTTGGTGAGTGAACACACAGGGTAAAATGCTGCGTCTTTTCTTGTTCTGCGTCCAAAGTTAATTTGTCTTTTGAAAGGTTGCTGCAAAACACAATTTCAGCTGCATTTCTATGTGAAGCTTTGTGAAGGCTTGATGGAAAAGAGAAAAGTTTTACAAGATGTTCAGGTCCTGTACTTAACTGGACTTTCTTGGCGGTTGCTCGCGAGTTGAATGTGTTGTTTATTGGAGATCTTGCAAGCACAGAGGACGTGTTTGAAGTGAGCACTCGGCACGTTCCCTGCGGAACATGGGAGGAGAGGAGAGCCCAGAAGGCTTTGTAAACAGACTTTGACTTAGCAGTGCAGGTCCTGTGTGCTGGGCTGGTTCTCCACCTCATTCCTCTGCTGGAACTGGAGAGAATCTGTTGCTTTGGAGATGATTTTTGTTGTCTGGGTGGGATTTGGCTGGGAACAGGAAGTTACCTGGCTTGTACAGCCATTCTGGGAAGTTTGAGATTTTATCTTTTTGCACCAAACTTTCGGCTTGCCAAATAAATCTCTGCACAGCCACCCTTGTTCTGATTTTGTGTTTGGTGATTTAGCACAGTCTGTCTGAAGTCTTAGCAGACAGAACAGCTTAGCCCCAAGTTTTGGGATTCCTTTGGGCAACAACTTAAAGCCGCTTTTAGTTAGCGTTGAAGTGTGTGTGTGGAGGGAGAAGATGTAACAGAGGGATGGGTTTGTTTTGCCTCCTGGCACCACTGCTCCCTGTCAGCTTCACTTGACTCTTTTTGCTGGCCAATCTAGCACTTTCTTAGTGTCCAAAGTCCCTTACCAGGTACATTTTCTGGAGCTATTACCTCATCTGCTGGGCAGATTCTGAGATATTCAACATAAGCAACTGCAGTATGTGTAGGCCAGATAACATCACATAAAATGTCTGTGGCTCCGTGTTGCTTTGAAGCTCCAACATCCACAGAAGAGGTGGCCTGTTACAGAATTCTGCATGCAGTTGGATTTTGGTATCTCTACAGCATTTCCTCCTCTTGCTTTGTGCAGCCACAGCAATCATTTAGAAGCAAAATTGGACTTGCCGTGGAGAGTCTTGTTATTTCTGAAAGGGGATGTCACTTCATTTAAACCTGCCTGAAGGAAACTGAGTTTGTTCTTCAGACTTCTGTTAATTTTTATTTTCTTGGGAGCTTTTTGCTGCTATACTTCATTCACTGTGATACTCACTTGCTGAAAAAATAATCTTGTCCTTGATTCTTGGTGTTCTTGACTGAGCTCCCCAAGAGCAGAAGAATTCCTGGTGTGGGAAGCCCAGCCTCTGCAAACAGCTGTGTGTGTTGGATCCCTGTTGCTGCTCCCGGGAGACAGGTTGTCTGATGCTTCACGACTAGGCTCAAAAGTCATGTAAAACTCTTCTCTCTAAAATGATAACATCAATAGTTATGAAAATGGCTTATATTTTAATCACAGGCTGCAGAGTTAGAGCTAAGGAAGCTAACAGGAAACCCTGAATCTTAGGAGCGTTACACAGGGAACGTAATTTTGGGGCTGCAACCAGTTGTGGTGAAGAAATCATTGCTTCTACCTGCGTGTTACTGTCCCGGCGTGGCCTTGCTAACGCTGCAGAAGATGGGGTGGAAGCTGTTCAGTTGCCTTGTAGCTTGGCTAAGGAACTCTGCAGTGCTGTGCCCTCTGCTTGCGTCTTTCTGCTGCTTCCAGGAACACACATCTGTGCCTCTCTGGGACCAGCTCCTGCTCCGAGCTGATGAATGACTGACCTTATTGCAGATCTTCTGCAATACATTGATTCTGAATGCGGCTTTTGTGCGGTGCATCGAGCCACAGTTTGCATCCAGAATGCCTGGCAGAACACAAAGTCCATCCTTTGTTTCGGATAATGAGTGTGGAATATTTTAATGAGTGTTTCCTAGTCTAGTCAGTGTCAAGTACCAGTTTGGGAACAAGTGACTGAGCTAACCTCTGAGCTTTGTCCAGCAACAATCCATTTATTTATAGGATTTCACAAATTCTTAAGGAGTTCTCTGTGAGCAATTAATACAATTTTAAAAAACCCCAAACCCTAAAGCAAACAATGCACCAAACCCCCCAAAACAAAGAAAACTAACCAGCCCCAAGCCTTCCACCCTCAGTGTATGTGCGGAAATTACTTACATGAAACTAAAGTTCTCAGTATCACTGTAGGTGTTTTTCGTTGTAATTATAGATGAGTTTCTTCTTTTACGGTGTGAAAAAGATGAGTGTATTTCATTAAAGGGAGAAAACCGCGTTGGGTATGAGCAGCACACGCAGGGCACAGGTACGGCTGCGGCGTGTTCTGGGACCCGGAGCATCGCTCCCCGCTCTGCTTGCGGGTGTGAGGAAGGATTAGTTGCATTAACGGATGCTGATGCTGCTCTGCACTTGGATAACTTAGTTTTACAAAACCACAGTAAACAGCTTGTTAACTGTTTAACAGGGATTTCTCCTCCAAGCAGAACTAATGTATTTTTCACTCGATCTCCTTGGTTTGCTAGTGACGAGCTTGCTGGAATTGATTCTCTGGAGCGTGTCTATTAACTCAGGTGTGCCTTTGGCATTTTTAAGCAGTGATTTTTATGCCCTTTAATTAAAAGAAAGGTAGCAACTACTTTTCTTCCTTCTGAACAGCATCTTTAATGCATCTATGCATAGGAAATGACTTCTGTAGCTAAATTACTTAAATTGAGTCTCCTACATTGGTCATATTCTAGGTGATTTTTTTTTTTTAAAGGGCATCTATTTGTTTACAATAGCTCAAGCTTTGTCCACATCTTTGGCTGTTTGTAACATATGCGTGTGTGTCAGTGGACGCTGGAGAAGGAAAGTGTTGGGTTCCATTGTGGGATTTGCTGTCCCTCTGGCCAGGAGGGTCTGCGTTTGCTCACGGCTGAGCTTCCCAAACCTAAGCCCAATCGGTCAGGTCCCCGGTCTTCCCAAATCAGCCTAGGTCTGAATTAGAAGCTGAGCGATTTTCTCATTCTGCTGTGAGACCCTGTAGTTTTCGGGGGGAGGAGCGAGCTCTCCCTTGGCTGTACATTTAAATGGCAAATAGTCCTTGAGAACAGGAGGAGTCAAATGTTTGTCAAAGGTCTGCTGTGGGTTTAAAGCGGGTAGGAAGGAAAGTGGAGAGGAGGAGGGAGCGTAGAGCGCACATGGCCCAGCGCCGCTTAGAATCATAGAATCATTACGGTTGGAAAGGACCACCAGGATCACCAAGTCCAACCTTCATCCTAACATCTCTCCAGCCATTAGACCATCGCCTCAAGTGCTACATCTACTCGTTTTTTAAACCCCTCCAGGGATGGTGACTCCAGCACCTCCCTGGGCAGCCTGTTCCAGTGCCCAGCCACTCTGTCCGTAAAGAATTTATTCCTAACATCTAATCTAAACCTGCCCTGATGCAACTTGAGGCCATTTCCTCCCCTGATCAGGGCAGAGGCTGTAATGGGAGTGATTCACCCCCAAAAGCAGAAATCCTTGGGGAGCAGAGCTTGTGGTTGGGTTTGCCTTGAGGGAAAGGGGTGCTGCTGGGGGGACATGCCTTGGTGGTGTTGAAAAAAGAAACTTGATGGAGAGACAGAGAGGAGAGGCCAGAGGAGTGAGCTGCTGGGAGGACTGACAGCAACACCATCGAAATCTTGATGTGTTTGAGAGAGTTTCTTCACCAGGGAAGGCTGGAAACAGCTCTCACAGTAACAATTATTAACTGCCGTTGAGAGCTGCAAGATCTCATTTAATTTCTGGTTGGATAATAGGATGATTCATGCAGCAGAACAAATTGTGTCAAAAAATGGAGCTTTCTGCAAAAACTGCCGTTCCTGACTCCTGCCCCGAGCTGAAGTTGCTGCAGTTGAGCTGTTGCAATAGTTAAAAACATGGCAGTTAGTGAAGAGGTGAAACGTGCAGGCTGAATTCCCGTTGGACATCAGTCCAGCTCCCGATCACGTTCTGGGATTACAGCCTAGATTTCATCCTTTTGACTTTTACAGTTTATCAGGCTTGCTATGAACCAAGTTTCAAACAAAGTCTTTTTGTAGTAAATTAATGCACTGAGCACTGAAATTGTAGAATAAGGTTTAGTGCCAGCAATGTTCGTTAATCTCTCCGAAATTGCTTTCAGGTACCTATTTTGGATTTCTTAGTGCTGCATATTGCTTTCTAATGTCTTTACTTATTTTCCTCCACAGCTGAAACCAGGATGAATAGGAATACATCATATTTTACCTAGCAATTTACCGTGTCGTTAGCTGAGCAGTAATCTTCCATGGTACTGTGTACAAAAATTAGTGTGCTGAAGGTTACCCTGCTGAACACTCTGGGATGAATTACATGTAACGAGCCAGCGTTAACACTTCATCAGTGGAAGGTGTAATTACTGACATTACAATCACACTTGATCTCTTATTTGAACAGAAGAGAAAAATCAAACTATTTTTTAAAAAAGCTTGGAAATTTCTTTACGTTTTGCTCTTTTCCAAGCTTTGCTCATTTTTCAAGAGCTTTCTCCCTCCCCTCGATGCAGAGGGTGTGTGGAATCGCTCAAGCTCGTGTATTAAGTCTGGTGTTTTGCTTGCGTGTCCCTACAGAACTGTTTGAGAACAAGAGTTTTAGTTTATGCGCTCTGGTGAACCAGGATGGTGTGTCTCCCCTCTGCTAGAGCTGGGTGAGGTCTGCAGAGCAACAAGTTGCCGATTTGGAGTCATGTTCTGAGGATGTGCCTGATGCAGTGTTTCTGACACAGGTGCTGCAGTAAGAACCTGTCCTTTTAGAAGCATTTAAGGTTTTAATCGTCCCCATGGCATTTCCTTCTCAGTCAGTGTAGCTTTCCTGTTAGCAAGGTTTTCCAGCAAAACCTATTTAAGAATGTTCCTGCTAGTGTAGATATCCTGTTACAGAGGTTTTTCCCAGCCGAGCCTATTGAAGAAATTCCTGGTTCCGTTCCTCCAGGCCATTCTGCAGGTGCAGGAGGCAGTGGTGCAGC
>JAVSBS010003678.1:26803-42240 GCA_033124195.1 Coracias cyanogaster | reverse complement strand
GGGTTTGGAATCTCTCCAGAGAAGGAGACTCCACAACCTCTCTGGGCAGCCTGGGCCAGGCTCTGGCACCTTCACAGGAAAGAAGTTTTTCCTCCTGTTCAGATGGAACCTCCTGTGTTCCAGTCTGTGCCAGTTGCCCCTTGTCCTGTTGCTGGGCACCACTGACAAGAGTCTGGCCCCATCCTCTTGACCCCTGCCCTTTAGCTATTGATCAGCATTGATCAGATCCTCTCCCAGTCTTCTCTTCAACTTAACAGCTCCAGGGCTCTCAGCCTTTCCTTAGCACAGAGATGCTCCAGTCCCCTCAGCATCTTTGTAGCCTCCACTGGACTCTGTCCAGTCTTTCCTTGTCTCTCGAACAGGAGAGCCCAGCACTGGACACAGTACTTCAGCTGTGGCCTCACTAGGGCAGAGTAGAGGGGGAGAAGAACTTCCATTGACCTGTTGGTTGCACTCTTCTTCATGCACCCCAGCAGATCATTGGGCTTCTTGGCCACAAGGGCCCATTGCTGGCTCATGGGGAGCTTGTCCACCAGGATTCCAAGATCCTGCTCCTTGCTCTGCTGTTTTTTCCCAGCTGTAGTATTACAAAATATAGCAGCAGCTTTAAAAGCCGTTTTTCTGTAACCTGGTATATAGTAGAGCCAAATTCCCAATATTAACTTCATAACCATACGATAACCTACAGCTAGTGGAGCTTGTTCTGCAATGAGATGTAGCCAAATGCAGAAGGGACCCCAGATTTTGAACCTGGATAAACCCTGCTCAGGAGTGAAGGGGGCCGTGTTTGTGCATAATTAAATGGAAGTGAAAGAATGTCTTGTGTTGCTGTGGTCATACTAAATGTCTGGTCTGTTTGCGCGGGATAGCGGCTCTAATCTATGACTATATGTTACTCCTGGATTCCTGCCATCTTGTTTAGATTAGGTTTGTAGCCTGAGGGCGTGGGGGGTGTAAGCAGGAAGCCATTGTAATTTCTATGCCTTGCACACCAGTGTATTTTTCTGAGCTGAAGTGAAGTGTCTCTAGGGATGTTGAATATCACTGAAACATTTCCTGAGTTCTCTTAAGCTCTGCAATGGTATGTCCGAGTCTGCTTTCCAAAGGCCTGAGCTCTTTGTTTAGTTAGTGAGGTCTCAGTTAGTTCACTGAACTAGTATGTGTTAGCGCTTACAATTTATTGAGCAACAGAACAGGAGGAAAGTCCTGCAGGAAAAACAAAGTCCTTAGAACTTGGAATACTGTGGTTTCTTTTACGCCTCTGTATTAATTTATATTTCTATTTACTGAAATCCTCAAGAGGCTGTGACTTTACAGCTACCATGTCAGAGCTAGTTTTTTAGGCAAGCACACTTGACTGCTTTTAGAGAGCATAACGTGATATTTAGGTAGCAGTGCATGCCCAGGAGTGTTGCTTCCTGGTTTAAAAACATATTGCTCAAAAACCTACATCTTGGTGTCTTACAGCATTTCAGATGAGTGGGCTTTATTTGGTGGTTTGGGGTGGGTTTTTTGTTTGTTTTATTTTGGTCATGTCTTCCTCCTTTAAATTTTATATAAACTGAATCAAAGCACAGGCAATTAATGTGACTTACTCTGGAGTCACAGTCCTCTATGTTAACCACAAACTCCCATCACTTATTTGTCCCTGAAATGTTTACTCCTTTTCCTTTCTTTCCTAATCTGACTCCCACATCTTTTTGTCTTCTTCATCTCTGCCTTCAGCCCATTCCTTCTACAGAAGTTCCATTGACCCTTTTCCCTAAGAGGTTCAGTGCCCCTTCTCAATGCTGCCCTCCTTTATCTCAACATTTCTTGGCAGTCTGGAGGATCTTTTGCATATTCACACTGTGTCCTGATGATGAGATGTCTTGGTGCTAAAGGCAGCTTATTCTTGCTCTGAAAGAACTGCAGTGTTAGTCATGATAGGTTTGTGCAGGGGATGGAGAAATCTTTTCCTTGCTGCTTTTCCTTGCCGCTTCTGGTGCGTCTGATGGATGAAGTTTGCTGTAGCATGGATTAGGGTGGTAGCAAGGACCTGTAGCCACATGTCACTCTCACTTTGCACATTGGCCATGTGAGTGCATATGTTTCTAGAGTTTGTTCTGAGTCTGAACTGGACCAACTGACTCTGGTATTTTGTTGGCTGACATTTTGGCTGAAATCTGCTGACCTGTACTTTCTTAGAGGTGTAGCTGTATTGGATGAAAATGTTATTGCTCTGCACTGCTATCTGCTTCCCAGTTCTCTGAGGTTATGACCTTTCCTGATCCCCAGCTGTGAGCACTGCTTCACAATTCCAGGTTCATTCCAAAATCATAGAATCCCAGCATGGTGGGGGTTGGAAGGGATCTGCAGAGATCATCTTGTCCAACTCCTCTGCTAAAGCAGGGTCACCCAGAGCAGAGTGCCCAGGATCGTGTCCAGGTGGGTTTGAAATACCTCCAGAGAAGGAGATTCTGCAACCTCTCTGGGCAGCCTGGGCCAGGCTCTGGCACCCTCACAGCAAAGAAGTTTTTCCTCCTGCTCAGATGGAACCTCCTGGGTTACAACTTGTCTCTTGCCCCTTTTACTGTCACTGGGCACCACTGACAAGAGTCTGGCCCTATCTTCTTGCCCCCACCCTTTAGCTGTTGATGAGCATTGAGAAGATCCCCTCTCAGTCTTCTTCAGGCTAAACAGCCCCAGGGCTCTCAGCCTTTTCCTCAGCACAGACATGCTCCAGTCCTCTCAGCACCTTTGTCCAGGTTAGCAGGGACTGTTAAGACTTGCTGGCTTGGTTAGAAAGAGCATGCATGAGCTGCCTTCCTGCCAAGCCAAGGAGGTGACGACTCGTGTTAGGATGGTTCTGGAGAGCAGGGCTGGCAGGTTGATCAACTGGGATAGCTGCAGTGGGGAGGGGATGGGTGTCCCCAGTGCTAATGAACTGAATTGAACTGGAAGGATTGAGTTCCACAGAACTGGTGTGTGTGCAGATCGAGGCAGTCATGAATGCTGACAGTGGGAGGAAAAAATGTGGCTGCTTTGTGTATCCAGCTTTGTTCTAAATATTACCGTGGTTGCTTATGCTTAGGGTCTGAAAAGTGAAGATCATGTCATTGCTGTAAAAACTCGGCCTTTTCCCCACCCTTGAAAGTGTATTTAAATATTGTTCTGTTCCCTAAAGTGAACCATGAAAATATTGCCTGTCGGCTAAATTGCATTTTAAATGCAGTTTAAGTTTTACATTGCATTTTGGGTGCTGCAGTATAAGACAGACAGTGAGGTGCTGGAGCAGGTCCAGAGACAGGCAACCAAGCTGATGAGGCGTCTGGAGACCTTGTCTTATGAGGAGCGGCTGGGGGACCTGGGACTGTTTAGTCTGGAGAAGAGAAGGCTAAGGAGGGACCTTATTGCTCTCTACAACTCCCTGAATAGAGACTGTAGTCAAGTGGGTGTTGGTCTCTTCTCACAAGTAATTAGCAATAGGACAAGAGGGAATGGCCTCAAATTGCACCAGGGGAGGTTTAGATTGGATATTAGGAAAAATTTCTTTACTGAAAGAGTGGTCAAGCCCTGGAACAGGCTGCCCAGGGCAGTGATGGAGTCCCCATCCCTGGAGAGGGCACTTCAGGATGTGGTTTAGTGGTCATGGTAGTGTTGGGTTGATGGTTGGACTTGATGATCTTGGGGGTCTTTTCCAACCCTAATGCTTCTATGATTCTAAAGAATTGGGCAATTTTACCACTTCAAGCAAATCCTTTCAGCTCGTGGTGTTGGGCATAGCTACCTATACTGATCCTCACTCATCTTTTTTATTTTGGAGAGAAAGTGCAGAAATAATTTATGGATCAGATGTGTGTGCTAGCTTGTGAAGAAGGAGCTCAAGCTTAGCAAGGGGTACCAGGGGGTGGTTTGTTCCAGTAAAGGGTGTGGGAGAAACAACTTACAAGGTGCTGTTGCATCCCTAGTTCACGGTGATAAGTATTGTTTTCTAAAGAGTGTGGTCTGAGGTGAAGCAAGGAAACAAGAAAAGCCTGAAGTGAGTGAAGCATGTTTTGAATTAACTCTTTAATTTGTATAAGGCTTGTTTAGAGGCAAATTTGAAGGGCATAAAACCTTTCAAACTTCAGAAATTGTGGCTGTGAATATTTATGCACTGGCTCAAGCCCATCTCACCTTTTATGTTGTAGCTATGTAGCATTAAACACTTTCTTGCAAGGAAACGTCCCATTGTGTAGATAAAAAAGACTTTCTTTCCCACTTTGATATTCTGTCTCATTGAACAGGTTTTGGTCTCATTTAACATGGAGTAAATCCAGGGTAATTCCATTACAGGTGGTGATGTTAGTTTGGATTTACACCAGTATAACTGAGCTCAGAGCCTGGCTTTGGTTGTCTGCTTTCTTACTTTGCTAAATATTTCCCAAATATCCCTTCACATCTCCTCTTTAGACTTTGCGGCTCCTCCTACTTTCCCAAATTCCAAGAATGACAATGTAGGTGAAATTTACTTTATGAAAGACTGTTTAAGCAGGGTCTGGTTTTTATTAGCTCAGCTGTTTCTTGTTTTTTTCAGTGCCGTTTGAAGTTCTGTTGTACTCTGGAGAGGATCTGAATTCATCGTGCTTTTCCTGCTTGACTCAATTTTTTTCAATTAGAGCTGTGGTGTTTTAAATTACAGGGTGCTCTCCATAAGAATTCTATGCCTTGGTGACATTCCAAAGCAGTTTTGAACTCTGAAGCTTGGGAAAAGGTTGTGCTTTGAGGCATTGCTGTTAATCAGCAACATAACGTGTTTGAAAGAGTTTAGTAAATGCGAGATGTGACTGCAGAATGAGATGAACTAAATTTTTCCTGGTTTTGTTTATATTTCCTGACATGATGCAAGCTTTGTAGAAGCGTACTCTGAACTTTATTGCAAGGTATTTTAATTTACCATGTGTGAGAGATGTCTGGGATTTCATGTAGGCTATTTTGTTAGTTAAATCGAGTTTGTTATTCAGGTAAGATGTTTGGACAGCTTTATCTGTGTTTATACAGTTTAGCTGGTACACTGGGGTCTTGCTCCACATAATCACCAGAAATGAGTCCATAGCATTTACATTAACATCTTTACAGTTGGACTTCTACTGTCACAGTATCACTGCCTTCAACATGATGATGAATAGTCCTGCCCAGAATATCCAGCTGTTACTCTAGGGATAAAGAAAGGATGGGAGATGGGACACACCCACCTCCTGCACAGTTTGGAGACCTTGGGCACAAACTAACTCCATCTGTTGTTAAGCAAAACACTGAAGAATGTTTTTGTATGTATGCTGCTGATTTTAGTATGATTTTCACCTATGCTTAAGTGTTTGTTCTCAGTGAGGCCTTGAAGATTTGCCTCAGGCAGCAAAGAGAATCTTTGGCAGAACCAGTGATTTAAGCCCGAGCGACACAGCCTTAATCATTTGGATGGTATTTTGTACTGCAGAAACCTGAAGGAGAGCTTCACAGAAAGAGACTGAATCACTATTCGTGTCCGTACCTGAATGTCTCAGAAATTCCTTCTAGTGGCAGCCTTCACCATGACTCTACCAGTGGACAGTTCATAAAAACAGGTTGTTCCTTAATCCTGCACAACTGACTGTTGGTTAAAGAGAGTCAATCATGCACTTATGGTCTTTGTTCCTTGGTGTTAATGTTCAGGAAAGTTAGCCTGCCTCTTAATGCATGTAGGAATTTCATATGGGTTTGTGAATGCCATTACAAACTGAGTATGTGTTGTAGTTTTGAGCCTTCTTTTGAATGCAGGAAATAAGGCATGAAAGAGAAGCTCTGAGAAGCTGTAGCACAGCTGTCAGTTTGCATACCTGGGCTTTCTGGTTAGAAAAGGCTGTGCTGTGGGCTGGACAACTGCTCAGTTCCTCAGGCTGTTGGTGGTGGAAGCCTCATGGCTGGAATGAGAAGGTTCTTGAGAGGATGTTAAAAAACAGAAAGGAGGTTGGCAGAGGCTGCCTAGGCAGCATGGATTCTTGAAGGGCAGGTCTTGTGTGACCAGCCTGATCTCCTTCTATGACCAGGTGACCTGCCTAGTGGATGAGGGCAAGGCAGTTGATGTTGTCTACCTGGACTTCAGTAAGGCATTCAACACTGTCTACCACAGCATCCTGTTGAACAAGCTGGCTGCTCACAGTGTAGACAGGTGGACTCTTCGCTGGGTTAAAGACTGGCTGGATGGCTGAGCCCAGAGGGTTGTGGTAAATGGAGTTAAAGTTAGTGGCCGGTCACAAATGCGGTCCCCAAGGGCTCTGTTCTGGGGCTGGTCTTGTTTAATATCTTTATTGATGATCCCCTCTTTATTGAGGGGATTGAGCGCTTCTCAGTAAATTTGCAGATGACGTGAAATTAAGTGGGAGTGTCGATCTGCTTGAGGGTAGGAAGGCTCTGCAAAGGGATCTGGACAGGCTGGATTGATAGGGCCAATTGTATGAGGTTTAACAAAGCCAAGTGCTGGGACCTGCACTTTGGTCACAACAACCCCTGGCAATGCTACAGGCTCGGGGAAGTGTGGCTGGAAAGCTGCCTGGTAGAAAAGGACCTGGGGGTGCTGGTGGACAGCCGGGTAAACATAAGCCAGCATGTGTCCAGGTGGCCAAGAAGGCCAACAGCATCCTGGCCTGTATCAGAAATGGTGTGACCAGCAAGAGTAGGGAGGTGATTGTGCCCCTGTACTCGGCACTTGTGAGACCACACCCTTGAGTACTGTGTCCAGTTTTGGGCGCCACAGTATAAGGAGGACATTCAGGTGCTGGAGTGGGTGCAGAGAAGGGCAACAAATCTGGTGAGGGATCTGGAGAATATGCTGGATGAGGAGCACCTGAGGGAACTGGGATTGTTTAACTTGGAGAAGAGGAGGCTGAGAGGAGACCTCATTGCTCTCTACAGCTACCTAGAAGGAGGCTGTAATGAGGCTGGTGTTGGTCTCTTCCCCCAAGTAACTAATGGCAGAACTAGAGATAATGCCCTCCAGTTGCACCAGGGGAGGTTTGGATTGGATATTAGGAAAAATTTCTTTACTGAAAGAGTGGTCAAGCATTGGAACAGGCTTCCCAGGGAAGTGGAGTCCCCATCCCTGGAGGTTTCAAAAAACGTGTAGACATGGCACTTCAGGATGTGGTTTAGTGGTCATGGTAGTGTTGGGTTGATGGTTGGACTTGATGGTCTTGGGGGTCTTTTCCCACCTAAGTGACTCTATGATTCTATTATTCTAAAGAGACTGCTCTTCAAGGAAGAGAAGTATTATCACATGCTGCCGCGAGACTTGCATGGGGTAGTGAAGTCCTACCAAAGCAAGTGGCATTCAGAATTATGTTTTCTTCAGATCCGAGCTTCTTATGCTGTCTAAAAGTGTCTGTGGTTAAGTCGTTCCTTTTCTAGGACTGTACTTCCTTGCTTTACAGCTAGTTTGTGCCTGGACAGCGTAACTAGCCAAACAGAGCTCTCATTGCTGGCAAACTTTTTGTTGGAAAAGTATGTTGGGAAAATTGTGCAAGTGGAGGTGGAAGATCCAGTGGTGAGTCACTGGATGGCTGGACTCCTTAGTCTTGATGTCTGTGAAGGACATCAGGCATGAGACTGGCACTTGATGGTGTGCCAGAGAGACCTTGCAGCAGGAGCACTAAGCAACTCACACCAGAACAAAGACACAACCCAATCTATAAGGACAAGAGCAATCTATTTAAGACTAGCTTCAGCTTGAAGAATATATTCTAAGATATGTATAACTACTGCTCTTGCTCATCAAAGAAAGATGAGTGACGTGTTGTGTGATAGTTTGGGCCACTTAAGTTATTAATTCATAGTCTATTGAAAATTAATCTTTTTCTTCCTTTCTATTTTTAATGGTGTGGAGTTTTTGGATTAGTTTTTTTAGCAGTATTGGAATCTCATCAAGTGCTCATAATTTAAAAAATGGTTCCATATTATATGCTAAGCCACTTGACTTTGAGGAGCGCTCACTTGCTAACTCTGATATCATGTCAATGGTTGAATTAATTGAGGGTGGACGTTGCTGTAGTAACATCTAGAACAACTGCTGCTGTTTGGTAAAAGTCTTAATGATATTAGAAGACTTCAGTGTATTGTGTCAGTTTGACAAAAGAGCATGAGAGATGAGGGGCAACAGGCACAAGCTGGAACTCAGGAGGTTATACCTCAACATCAGGAAAAGCTTCTGCTGTGAGGGTGCCAGAGCCTGGCCCAGGCTGCCCAGAGAGGTTGTGTGGTCGTTATGGAGTCTCTCTCTCTGGAGAGATTCTAAACCCACCTGGACATGATCCTGGGCAACCTGCTCTGGGTGACCTTGCTTTAACAGGGAGCTGGACAAGATGACCTCCAGAGGTCCCTTCCAACCCCTACCAGTCTGTGATTCTGTGATGAGCAGCCCATGGAAAATGTGAAGAAAAGAAACACTGAAATGATGCCTCTACCCATTCAATTCTTTGCTAGCACAAGTAGAGTGGGAAGCTTTGATAAAAAGGCAGCTGAATACACCATTGGTTGGGAGCAAACTTGAGCAGTTGAGGTCAGCCTGTAAGCCCCTTTATTCATCCTCAGCCTCAGTGGTGAGAGACAAAAAATCTCACTTTAGACTGCGCTAAAAGCACCCTTTTGATGCTCTCCGGTGGCATCTACCTTCTACTTGTGCTGACTCACAAGGGGAGTGGTCACCACTTCAGATACCCAGCATGTATTAGAATCATAGAATTGATAAGGTTGGAAGAGACCTCTAAGATCAAGTCCAACCATCAACCCAATGCTACCATGACCACTAAACCATGACTGTCAGAGTGTATTTGAAAGGATCTACATGTTCAGAGAGGGTTTTTCAGGCTCTGCATTGTGTCTGGAAGAAAATATGCTTTTGATTGACCTTCATAAACAGCACAAGGCTGGTTGTAACGTTGATGTTTGGGGCTTGATGGCCACAGATCCAGATTTTCCAAAGAAGAGAGAGTTGTCTGAGACTGAACAATTGAGTGAAAACAATAATCGTGGTAAATGCTTCCATTCTGAGAATGTAATAATCTTTACGTGTACTTTTGGTAATTATTTAGTGATTGCTTATTCTATTTCCACATTAGTTCCGTGTTTTCCCAGCAGTCAGTTGAGGACATCCCTATCTTGTTGGACTAGGCCAGACAGAAGGTGAAGTTGGGAAATACGGGGATCAAGGCAAATGAGTCAGTCTATACTGATGTCTGTCTAAGCACAAGTAGTGGCATTATTTTAAATGTATTTTAAACAAGGAGCAAACAGAGGACAAGGTTTCTGCATAAAGTGGTCCTGTGTAACCAATTTAAGTTATCCTCATGCAAAATGAGAAAGACTGTTTTGTTTAGGGTAAAAAAAGTTAATGTTCTCATAGGGTTTTTTGTTGTTTGTTTCCCCCTCCCTCTCTCTGTCACATCTGTTTTTTTAGTTGCTTTGGAGCACACTTGCATTTTTACGGTAGTGAAAACTCAGCAGAATTTCATAATCCACAGATAATACTTAATGTTTCCTTCCCTTCCAGAGCTTCCTAAAAACTACCGAGCACTCAAACCTGTCTCAAGAGTGGAAATATTCTTATGATTTTCCTTTTCCTTCTTCCAAAGCCATGAAACAGCTTTCCTACAGCCATTAACCTCCTGTTCTGGATACGTCATGTCACATTCCCTGTGGTCAGTGCTGGGGCAACAAGCCCTCATGAAGGGGCGATAGAAATCTGCACAGCCCTGGGTTCTGCTCCTGCCGACACTGCTGACCGCAGCTGACAGCACTGAGCTGTGATGTGGAGATCAGTGTGGGGAAGTCTGGGTGGATTAGTAGCAACCCATGTAAGCTCCCATGAATCTTGCTGTGATGAGCTGCCTGGAGTTACTGCTTGCATGGAAGAGCTGGCAAAAAGTCAGTGTGCATGTAAGTGACCTGCAAGGGAGAAGGAAACAAATGCTGCTGCTGGGGCTCCTAGATGGCATCTCAGGACTGCTGCAGGGTCAGGCCTGTGACCTGGGGGTATCCGCATTATTAGCGGTCAGCAAAGGCTCTTGCTTTGGCTGCCCGGGGGTGGGAAGAGGTGACAGCTCAAGAGACCTTCTTACTCTTGACAACTCCCTGAAAGGAGGTTGGAGCGAGATGGTGTTGGTCTCTTCTCCCAAGGAACAAGCAATAGGACAAGAGGAAATGGCCTCAAGTTGTGCCAAGGGAGGTTTAGGTTGGACGTTAGGAAAAAATGTCTTCCCAGAAAGGGTTGTCAAGGCCTGTCCCAGGCTGCCTAGGGCAGTGGTGGAGTCCCCATCTCTTGAGGGTTTTGAAAGCCATGGAGATGTGGTGCTGAGGGACATGTTTTTTTTGTGGTGACCTGGCAGTGCTGCATTAATGGTTGGACTTGGTGATGTTAAAGGTATTTTCCAACCAAAATAATTCTATGGTTCTATAATTCTGTGATTCTAAAGATGAGAATCTCTTTATTTTTTTTTTCTGCCACTTCAGTCCAAAGCATTGATAGTCTATTCAGCTTTAATCCATAAAATTTATTAAATTCTTCTGTTTGTATCTTTTTGGTGGAGACAATAGCAATGTTCTTCAGCTTTTTACAGCAGCATAATCTACATCAAAAACTTCTCATACTCAAGTTACTTCACGTAGAGTCTGAAGGGTGATGAAGAAAGTGACTGATGAGCAATTCTAGGATGCTGACTCCCGAGTGGGGCTGTCTCACACTGAAGTGCCTGGTGATGGAAACCTAGCGCTGCTGTTTCACAGCTGGAGAAGCAAGCTGAAATTGGTGCTTCCTAAACGAGTGCATGACTCTCTCTCAGCTTTGGTTCTATTCTGGTCTTTTCTCAGTTGATTTTTAAAATGATGTTGTTACATTAGAAGGTGTTCTGCTGACTGAGATCTCAATGCTATACTCCAAATGACTGTCAGCAGAAATGATGCTTAGCTGTGAATTGGGGGATTGTTTATGTACCATGGAGCTTACATAAGGTCAGTGAATTTGCAGATTCTCTTTCCAAAGTGATAAGTAAACACATCTGGACTGCAGCCAAACCCTTAGCAGCACAGTCAGAGTCAGAGACTTCTGTGCAACAGGGTTTATTTAACAAATAATCTAAGAGATTAACTGCGGGACTACTGTGGGGACAAGATCTGTTTGTTTTTTTTTTTTTTTTAATTTTTCCAGCAGATTAAAAGGATGAAGTAAGTGTGATGCTACAGAGGAGAGAAGAACACTTCATTATGTCCCTTGTGGTCTTTAAATGGTTCTGAGCAGCTAAACCTATGTGGATTGCGGGGTGCCAGTTAAGAGAGTTGACTATGGGGCTGGTCCTTCTCTGTGCACCCTGCACTGCTGCTGTGGAGGCCTTGGGTGAAAGCTGGTAAGGACCAGAAGCCATATCACAAAGCATTTTCGCTATTTTGGACCACAGAGGGGAAGTAGAAACCTAATCACTTGGTGGTGACAGTGGTCTTTTAGCAGCTGGGGAGAAACTCCTCAGCCTGGCTGTGTGACTCTTGAGGCTGTGGTGGCCACTTGAGTTTTCCAGGCTTGGTTTTCTGTATTTCTGCAATAAGTTTATCCCTTCCTGAATGATTTCTGCTGCTTAAAAATGGTTTTGTCGGTGCGTTTTAGAAAATTACACATTTACAGAGTGTTACAGGCAAAAGTTAAGGGATGGGAGAGAGCTTCTTCCAGCTGACTCACCAGTTACCAAAGTAAACAGTGCTCTGATGAGGCTTTGAGAGGTTCTCTGCCACTAAAAACCTGCTATATCTTTCTTTTTGAATTGACATTTAAATCCAAACCACATTTTAAAAAATAGAACAGCTTCAGCATCCTATCCTGCGCAGATTGGCTCTGTCAGATAAGCAATTTTGTAGTTGCATTTTCTGCAGCTTTTCCCATTGCTTTCTTGTGCAATAGAATCCTGCAACAGCCTGGGTTGGAAGGGGCCTCGAAAAACCATCGGGTCCAACCTATCAAACAGAGCCTCATGAGGAGTAAGAAATGTGTCCATTAAGTAGAAATAGAAAATGAACCATTTTCAAAGCCTTCACTGTTAAAATTTAATAATATGGTTTTGGTTTTTTTTGTAAGAGGACCAGAAGGTTTCCTTTAACCTGGCACACCAGTAACTGACCTTCTTCTGACATCTTTAAGTAGATGGTTTAGCTTAAACTAATTGACGCTTCTTGGGTGCATGAAGAAGAGTATGGCCAGCAGATTGAGGGAGGTTCTCTTGCCCCTCTATTCTGCCCTAGTGAGGCCACATCAGGAGTACTGTGTCTAGTGCTGGGCTCCCCAGTTCAAGAGAGACAAGGAACTCTGGAGAGAGTTCAATGGAGGCTACGAAGAAGCTGAGGGGATTGGACCACCTCTGTGCCAAGGAAAGGTTGAGAGCCCTGGGGCTGTTTAGCCTGGAGAAGAGAAGACTAAGAGGGTGTCTGATTGATGCTGATCAATATCTAAAGGGTAGTGGTCAAGAGGATGGGGCCAGACTCTTGTCAGTGGTGCCTAGCAACAGTACAAGGGACAATGGGCACAAACTGGAACCCAGGAAGTTCCCTCTGAACATGAGGAAAAAATTCTTTCCTGTGAGAGTGGCAGAGCCTTGCCCAGGCTGCCCAGAGAGGTTGTGGAGTCGTCTTCTCTGGAGATATTCCAAACCCATCAGGATGTGATCCTGGGCACCCTACTCTGGGTGACCCTGCTGGAGAAGAAGGGGTTGGATGACATGATCTCCAGAGGTCCCTTCCAAATCCCCACCATGCTGGGATTCTGTGATTCTTTCTTCACAGTGGTATTTGAGGCACCATTGAACTGTTGTTAGAGTCCTGGGTGTAATAATCATAACTGGATAATGTCAGAGTGACTAATCAGTGTATACACACAGTGTTACCTGCTGTAAATCCCATACTCTGTCAGCTGCATATGATTTGTTTTGTGAAGCGGACACTTACTTAGAATGATGCACGGAGATTTGAATTTACAGTTATAATGGCTAAAAGGGAATGGTTTAGGTTTCTAATGGCTTTACACTCGTAATCCTTTAGCAATTCATTTTGTAGAGTAATACTTGGAGGGGAGCTGAGTCCTGTTGTAATAGAAATCACTAACAACTCTGTCGTTTACTTAAAAAGAAAGCAGATGCCTTTTTAATAGTAAAAAAAAAAAATAGAAGCAATTCTGGTACAGAGCAAACTCACATGCTGAATACTGAGAGTTTTGTGCTGAACATGACACAACTCCTTTCTCTGAGCAGCTGGGCTCAGATTGTTTTTGTTATACTTGGAAATTTCCGTTCTCAAAGGATGGCAACTGGATACACCATAAAGCATTTTATAATATTGAAATGATGTTCAGGCGTGCGTATATATACATGTGCACACACATGATGTCACCTCCTAGAAGCTTGGTTTTATTCTCCTAGAGTTTTCAAAAAAAATATTTTTTTTCTCATTGTATATTCTTTTGAGAAACAGGTGGCTTAGTGTGAAATTGAGGAGAATTTATTTAGTTGTGGGTTAATTATGCAAGTGTTGGTAAGTCTGGTTAGAGTCTCGTGATCTTTTCTCTTTGTTTGGTGCTTATTGACTAATTAGTCCATTTGATAATTTTCAGAGCAAAATTTATTTAACTTTCCAAGGATTGTGCCTGGCATCTGAAGGAATTTTAGGTCAGGCTTTACTTCTTTGTGTTTCTCTTGGCTTTTATGGAGGTAAACCCCCTAAAACTTATCACGCTGTGTACGAACTTTACAGTTGTGCTGTTCTGTTTTCTCCCAGGTCATGTCACTCCCTCCTCAAAGAAACCCCAGCAGACCCATTAAAATATGATACACCATATTCCATCTATGATTAAAAAAAAATTATCTCTTTATTTTGCGATGGCATTACTAGTGCATAAGCCTGTTAAGGAGCAGCATAGAATCATAGCCTGGTTTGGGTTGGAAGGGACCTCACAGATCATCAAGTTCTAACCCCCCTGCTATGGACAGTGATACCTTTTACTAGACCAGGTTGCTCAAGGCCCAGTCCAGCCTGGGGATGGATGCTATCCAGCATCGGCTTGACGTGGTAACTTATTCTGGAAAGTCCTTGTTTCCACAGCATCTGACAATTTTAGGCACCAATTGATTAGTGTTGTGGTCTCCACAAAGCTTGTTGGTAGAATGGTTCCTTCACTAAAACAATAACTCCTGTTTTATTAATAACTGGGCAGTAATTACAAAAATTAAGTATGTTCCTGACATGGGATATTGCTATATACCACACAGCATGAGTGTAGAGTATTTCTCATCATTGTGGCCTGAGCAGCACTGGGTTGCCCTGCTTTAAGGGTGCTCAAGTTTCTATTGGTAACTTTATTTGCTTACACAGTCTGGTTTTATGTAGATGTGGGTGCTGAGTGCATTAGTAATTCCATATCCTTCATCAGAGCCACATGGCTGCAGTTTCAGCAGGCAAAAAGCCAGTTGTTTTTTAGTTTTGATTGTCTCATGACCAGAAAGCTGACTTGACTTCAGGAAAGTAGCCCTCTCCAAGGGTCTTCCAAGTCTCTTTGAAGGAGGTAATCTGTGAATATAATCTTCTAATCAGCACAAGCTCTTAATTAGACTTTGTAATTGGATTCATCTATTCTGGAAAAAGAGAAGAAGCTGTGATGTTGTTTGCCAGTCGGCCTGTGGACCCCTCCGCAGTGAGATACATCTGGGGACATGGTGGGAACCAGAGTTCAGTGAAGAAGTGAAGGAGCCTTACGGGTGAGCTTGCTGCAGTGCCAAGAGGCTCCCATGGTGGAGCATGGCTGTTCCCGGACAGCAGTGGTATGGGCAGCAGCTCAAAATGAAGCTTTGCTAGATGTTGCAGTAAATAAGTTTGTTTTGTAATGCAATACCAAGTATCAATTTTCAATTAAAAATTGAATTTAAAGTAGTATTTTATTTGCCCTCAATGTGTTACTTATCACAAAGCAGCACTGTAACAGTTGTAGTTGCGTTCATTCCTGCCCTATTCTTTAGTGTAAGTCCTTTATGCAGCAGTGTTACAAGTGTTCAGGGAACATTGCCAAAATCCACAGACCAAGAGATGAGACAGAAATAGACCTGGACTGAACTGGAGGTCAGTCTGGGGAAAATTTAAAGAGCATTATGAACTGAATTTCCTTCAGTTCAAAGTGTTGTTAACAAGAGGAAATAAACAAAACCAGAAAGGGATCCAGTGAGCGTTTTGAATGTTCAGAGAGAGATGAGACTGTGGGCCAGCCTTGGGAACTGCGTGCTGCTCCTGTGCTGTACAGTATGGGTGCTGTGGCCATTGCCATCCTTACTGGTTGTTTATTCCTTACTGTAGACCAGGGGTCCTCAAACTTTTTAAACAGGGGGCCGGTTCACTGTCCCTCAGACACTGTCAGGGGCCGGACTATA
>JAVSBS010003678.1:0-26703 GCA_033124195.1 Coracias cyanogaster | reverse complement strand
GGTCTCCAGCTGGACTTGGCACCATTGATCACCACTCTTTGGGCTCTATCATGTAGCCAGTTCTTAATCCATCTCACCATCTGTTCTTCTACCTCACACTTCCTGAGCTTGCTCACGAGGATGTTATGGGAAACTGTCAAACACCTTGCTAAGGTCAAGGTAGATTACATCCACTTGTTGCCCTGCATCTACCCATTCATTCACGACATTGTAGAATGCTGTCAGATTAGTCAAGCATGATTTCCCCTTGGTAAGTCCATGTTGACTACTCCTGATAACCTTCTTGTCTTCCATGTGCTTAGAAATGAGGAAGATTATAAAGAAATACTTGTAGCGGCTTATGTCACAGTAATTGCTGTCATTCGATTACAATTTTAATTAGAAAATTAACAGGAAACTCGGTGTTTTGTCTAAATGTAAGGTACATAAGGAATATACTCTGGCAAATCAATAGGTAACTACTCTGAAGCTTACATACATCTTTTGGATTAACATCTTTACCTGTTTCAAAATAAACAGTATCCTGTAACTGCAGAAAATTATTTTAAAATGTTTTCAATATTTATTGCCAATGTCAGGGATAATGGTTTCTTACTTGTATATTATCACTTAAGAGATCTATTTGCCAAATTTGGAAGAGGTTCTTAAGGTTCAATCCTAATCATACTACCACAGGAATACTTCTTCATGATTTTATCATGTTTCAACAAAACTCCTCAGTATTTTATTTTTTTCCTCATCGCCTAGTACAGTATTTAATATGAAAAACAGATGCTGAAGTTGACTGTGAGTTATATCACATGCAAAATTCAATTTTCAACATTATAACCAATGACAGCTTGAAACACAAACATGCATTAATACCTAATCATAAAGAGCTCAAATGTTTGTCATCAAATACTGATACAATACCAGAAGACATGATCCACTCCATAATAGGGAGCTAATTCAAGATAAGGAAGGTGTTTATCTGTTACTAAGAGTTACTGTAAGCGGTAATAATAAATAATGGATATTCAAAGATTATTTTCCCCAAGAATCAAGATATTAATTATTCGCATTTCTGTGATAGAATATACTTCAAAAGATGAGTATCGAGCATTAAAAAACTTTTATTATCCTCTGTAAACTGAAGATTGACCTCTCATTGTAAAAGTAGTTTTTGCTTCACTTCTTGAATTTAACTAAGATTAAAATTTTAAATGAGGGACTAGTACTGCTTTTTAGCATGTGCATACTAAATACTATTTTTCCTGCTAATAACAACTTCACTTTTAGTCACTTTGCTTGTCCATAAATTCAATGATACAACAGCCTACTACTAAGATAAATAGTAAATAACATTCTGAATAGTAGGTTCACGTATTTCTTGGGATGTTAAACATCATTCCCTTTCCCAAATGTGTGAACAGAAGGCAAAGTAAAGCTGTTTCTTCCATGAGAATTCTGGGTACTGGACATGGAATGCACTGCCCTGCAGATTAGGAAAGAGAGCTGGAAGGCACTGACATTATCATCTGGCTGCAAGGGCAAGCAGGAGAAAGAGGGAAATGAGAATGCACTTGGCTGTGCCAGCTGTAGTTCTTCTTACCAGTTGTGAATATTCAAGATAGCCAAGCCAAAAGGAGGAAGGGTGCAGCTGTTGGCAGTGATCTATCACAGTTAAAGACCCAGCCAATAAACAATTAATCATGTACATTTTTGCCAAGAAAAACAACACTTTGTAATATATTAAAGGTAAGAAGCTATTGCTCTGCAAAGTACAAAAAACTAGAATTGATGTATAGAGTACTGAGAGACCTTCTGCAAACTGCATCATGGATTAAACTTGGTAATTACATGATTGTCCATGACAGCTTCTTCTAGGATAAATGTATTCACAGCAGAATTACCAGGCCAGAGCTCTGGTGCTGAAAAGACCACAGGTATCCGATAGATATGAAACATCTATAAACAAAAACAGCCCACAGATGCTTGGCCTGACTCCAGTCCTCAAACTTATTAAACAGGGGGCCGGTTCACTGTCCCTCAGACGCTGTCAGGGGCCGGACTATAGTTTGGAAAAAAATGACGGGGGAGTCGCCCACCTCGCTGATGCCGCCGCCCCCCTCCTCAGCCCGGCCGCGCAGTCCGGAAAGGGTGGCCAGAAGGGACTGAAGGAACTTTGCCGTGCCGGGGCTCTGGTGATTCACTTGGGGGCTGCGGAGGCCGGTGCGCAGATTAAGTGGCAGAAGTCATCTGCGGCTGCTTGGTTTCCCCCCCCAACCGGTGGTGGTGGGGGGGGGGGTGGGGCGGGGAGTTCTGTAAATACCGGCGGGCCGGATTGAGGACCCTGGGGGGCAGTATCTGGCCCACTAGCCATAGTTTGAGGACCCCTGCCGTAGACTGAAGAAAGCAAATTAGTGATGCAGGAGAGCATCAACAAATGCTTTTTTGTTTTATGGCTGCTGGAGCTTTGTTAGAAAAGAAAAGCAGCAGTATGGTCTTCTGTGCTCATGGCAGGACCGGACTGACAAGCATCAAACTGAAACCCTCGGTTCACAGCAGAGCATGGGCAGCAGTTCTGAAGGTCATTCGCTCACTGGGGTGCCTCAAGGCTTGGGTTTTGGAGACCACCTAGTCGGAAGAGACTCATGTAGTCACCACAGTTTGGCCTCACTCAGGGACTGTCAGCTGAGTTGCCAGCTGTGTCTGTGCTTTCTGTCATTTGGACAATCATCCATTGAGAGCTGGCTAGAGACAGCCAAAGTCATTTCAGAAGTAGTGGCTGCTGGCCCCCTGATGAGGACAGACCTCCAGGGCTGTTCAGAGAATGAAGGGAGGGGAGGAGGAAGGTGGCTCTCCCACAGATGCCAGGATTATATATGTGTTGCGGTCTGGGCGCAAGCGTCTGTGCTGCCTCCCAAAAGGGAAGAGGATCGAGGGCGAAGCAAGATACTACCCCAACAAGCTCGTAGGCAACCACGGAGATTGATGAGTATTTAACAGGTTTATTACCAAATATATTCACATAAAACCTTATTTACGGTATGGAGATATTACGATATCAAAGGACGCCATGCCCACCCACTCACTCCCCCTTAGTCAACCTGGTGTGGTGCGTGCATGTGTGTATATGTTGGTTTCTACCCTCTTCTAGTGTGTGGCGATGGTCGGGTCGACAATGCTCGGCCGGCAGATTTGGGCAGTTCCGATGATGGTGGTGACTTGCCAGCTTTTTGGCGCAATTGGAGTCTCTCTCCGACGGCGGTGATGATGACGGCTTTTTGCTGCAATTTTTCAGCAGCGACACACAGCTCGTGACTCAGCGGCAGCATGCAGCTTCTTCAGTGCAGCGCTAGTTTAGAATAGCAGGGCTTCTTCAGTGCAGTGCTAGTTTGGAATGGCGCAGCTTCTTTGGTGCAGTGCTAGTTTGGAATGGCACGGCTTCTTCGGTGCAGCGCTCCCCCTAGGAGCAGCAGTTTTCTTTGGTGTGGCCCCTCCAGCTTGGGGCAACGCCAGAGACAGCTTCTTGCTGTAATTTCCTTTGGTTTGGGTGCGGGCTCACAGCTTGGAGCAGCGCCAGTGACACAGGGCAGGCAGCAGCTTGGCTTGGTGCCACTCCTGCGGCAGTGGTTTTTGCCCTCCTCCACCATGCTTGGGTTCAGGCTTCCCCAGCGGTGGGAGGCATTTAGGATTCTTAGAGTATCAGGTTTCTTTAAGAGGCAGCTCCATTCACTGCTTTCCTCCTCCCCCCTGCTTCAAACCTTTCGGAGTTTGGACTTGGCGCAGTTCTAGAAGTGGCCAGCGGTGGCACGGGGGTGTTTGGCTTCTGCACTGGGCAGCTCCGTTCGGCTGCTTTCCCTTAGTTGTTTCCCCCTGCCTCCTCCCCTCCCGGCCACGAGGCCTGGTGGGTGGTAGGGAAGGCAGAGGCTTGGAGCGGTGACCTTTCTCTCTCGACAGCAGCAGAAAAGCGGGAGTTTTTTTTTTCTTTTGAGCTTTTATAGCCTGCAGCGTCTGATAATACAGCTTCCGTCTTCCGACTTCTGAAAGATTCCCTGATGATTCATGGGAGTTTTAGTTCTTTTTAGCTGACTTAGACATTTCAGAGTACGGGGTCGGTTTACCACAGTGTATTTGCTTGGCCCCAGAAAGGAAGAAAAACTTGCTTTGTGTCAGTCTTTTTTGGGGGACATTTAATAGTCACTGGCATTACTTTAAATTTTAACTACATGGAGTCAAGTTTTCCTGGTCTCCTTTCTTCTTATTTGTGCACCAGTGCAACTAGAAGGGATGTTCAAGTGAATTATTTTCTGGGAACAAGAGTCAACCGGGTTTTTCTTCTTCCCAGCCCGAGGGAGTAGATTTTCTCTTGGTGGTTCCACTGCATGTGTGATGAAAGTGCCATTCATGCTAGGGGCTTGAGAAGCTCCAAGGCTGGTTTGTGCATCACCTATTTAAGAGATAATTTGCAGCAAGCCTAGATTTCTTTTAACAGTCTCTGGGTAAAAGAGGTTGCTCTGCACATCCTGTGGTTTATGACTGTAGTTCTTAGAAGGCAGAGTTAACAGTGGGCACATCAGCACCAGATTTTTGTTATTTTCTTTTGCATTTGGTTAATAACTTTTAGACATTTGCACTTGAGGCCTGTAAGCTAAACTCAGCACTGGTTGTAGCAGAGAAAAGATGATAATATTGGATTTATCCACTGTAGGTCTCCAGGTGAGCTTAGCTTTTCCAGGAAATGTAGACATACACAATACTCTTTTTTACCATTGTTATTTTCCTTTTAAAGAAGAGAGACACAGGCTCATAAGTGTATAATGATGGGCAAAACCAATACAAAACATGCCGCTTTCTAAGGCACACTGTTAGTAAAACTTCTGTTAAAGCTTTGGTCTCTGAGTTCCATCCAGGATTCAGTCACTTCCCTGAGGTGGCTGGTGAAGATTGTGATGTACAAGGGTGAGGACCGTTGTCGTCTGTGAGGATGGAGCTTCATGGATGCTCCACTCATGCTGGGTTAGGCACCTTAGCAGTGCTTGGCGGTTTGCATGGATGGTCAGTCTAGTTTTTATTTGAATAGCCAACTGAAGAACAGCTCCATGTGCAGTCTGACTCCTTCCAGTCAGTTGTCATCTTAAGCTGAAGTTTGCATATTAAAGTTAATAGTCATAAGTCATGTGGCTGAAAAGCTATTTAAAAAAGAAAAAAAGTGACTGCATTAAGGAGACACGAGCTTGTGGGGTTTGTTTGGCTTTTTTCTGCCTGTTTAAGAGTCTGGTAAAAGTTGCTCACTGTAGCTCTTGGGCTCTTAAAAAAAAAAATTAATTATACCCAGGTAAGAGTCTGAAAGCTAAAAGCAACCGTGTCACGGGGGAATATCATTTAGGAAGAAACTTTAAATAGCTTATTCTGTGTTCTAGTGCTCAGCATCTTGGCTTGCTCCAGTGCTCCCTGAGCTTGTTGGGGGAGGTCTTTCTAGTGGGGTGTGCGTTGGCCTTGGGGACTCACTGTGGTTGTAGGCAGCATCTCCAATGCTGCTTGTGGCTCTGGAATAACTCAGCATCCACACACCTTCTGTCATCTTTGATACGAGCTAAGGGTGTCCGTCACTTCAGAGAATAAAGCAGAAGGCTTTAAGTTTGTTTGTTTATTGTTGTTTCTGTTGTTGATGGTAAGTAATTATAGAATCACAGACTGGTTTGGTGGGAAGGGACCTTTCAAGGTCATCTAGTCCAACTCTCTTCACTCAGCAGGGACATCTGCAACTAGAGCAGGTTGCTTGGAGCCCTGGCCAACCTGCCCCTGGCCTGGAATGTTTCCAGGGATGGGGCATTGACCACCTCTCTGGGCAACCTGGGCCAGGGTCTCACCACCCTCAGTGTATCCTGCTTATATTTTCATTGGCTTTAGTAGTTTACTACAGAAATCTGCAATCAATTAAAAGTGGAGCAGTGTTTTAATTGCACTAATGGTTAAAACATAGTAGTAAAAAACACCTCTGTTCTCATGTCTATATGTTTGTCAGATGTTTGAGGAAAGAAATTGTTTGCTATAATCTTATATTTAGTTGCACACTTGTCATCATACTCTTGGTGTCAGAAAGGACAAGAGAGCTTGTGAAACATTTCTGATGGCAGCTCATGAGTGATCTGTAGTGGGCCAAAGTCCTGGTATGTAGGACTTAATTGCTTTTAGGAAATTAAAGGTTTCTGCTTATGTGCCCTTAGGACAGACAGCTGGCTGGAGGCTGCTTGAGAGGAACTCTATCATTATTCTCTTGATCGTTGGCAGGTAGCTACTCCTAAAGGTCTTCAGAAGCATTATAAGCAGAGCTTTACAATGAGTTGGATGCAGAGAAGGAGGCTTGAGAAGTGCATTGAATCGAGTGAAGCTCAGTGCTCAACACTGTTGGTAAATATGGAATAGCCGTACACCAGTTTCTTTTGGCAGCATATTTATACATATAAAATATTAGCAGGCAGGAGTGTGTATATATATATGAAACCCGTATTAGTCTTCTGATCTCAAAAAAACTGAATTCTCATAGCTTACAAGCAGCACTGGGATGGAAAGGCAAGATGGGAACTGCTTAAACTGGTGCTAGGCTTGAACTGAACATATGTAACCATGCCCAGTGAGCAATTTTTATTTTCCCCCCGCCATCAGACATACATATCAAGAGGTCAGTCTTGATGTATGTTAGAAACGTGCCAGGGAAACTCTGCTGGGTTACCCGATTCCCATTTTCAGCATCCAGAATCTTCCCTTCTTCCCCTGACTTTGCCATACATGTATTTCCAGTGATCCCAGTAAATCAGAGTCTCACCAAATTGTGCCAAAATAAGACGTTTACCTGACAGCTTGAAGATACAAAAAACTTTGTGTACTTTGACCTGTAAGTTCTTATTCATACTTTTGAACTTGAATGTACAGTGAATGGTGAAAACAGTGATGGCTTTGTAGATATGACTTCCTGATGAAGACGCAGCGATCTCATGTATACCCCAGCTCTGAAAATGGGTTTTTGTGGGGGTATTTAATAGAACACATTTCACTTTTCAAGGTACACCTGTAAAAACCACGCATATTTTACTGAGATCCTTATTTTTCGGCTCCCCAGTGCTAAGTTAGTCCACTTTATAAATAAAGCAGAACATGGAAGATAATTACCACTCAGATACTCTTTGTGTAAGAAGGTGGGGGAAACTATATCTTTCTTGACCGTATACTGTGTAATGAAGAAATAAGTAAGTATACTTTGATCTACTCACTTCCACTCCATTGCAAAGACAGGTAGAAATCAGCAGAACGTTGGCCTTATATCAGTTAAACTGGTAGGGTTGGGATGACACATGGTTGTGTGTAATGAAACAGGAATGTAGTAAAAGGCTGTTGTAATTACATTTGTTTATAAAATACCAGATTTTTGTTGCTGCTAGGTGGTTGGGTTTTGTGTTTTTCTTTTGTAGCATACTAGTCAAAAAGTTTATACATTCTTTGGAAGCATCCAAAGGTGTGCGGGCTTTTTGGGGGGATGTTTTTTTTTTAATCCTGTATATGTTTTTTGCATCTGGGAAACATCCTTGCTCTGAATTAGAAGAAGGAATTCTGTGGGTCACAGCTCTCCGCAGGGCTTAACGTCTCTGCCAAATTCCTTCAGCTACCAAATACCAGTTAGAGGTTATTTTTTTTCTTTTCCAGAACAAACAAATCCGGTGTTCTGAGTTGATGAGAGGTAGACAAATGGCTTCCGTATTCTTTGCTAGATCTAAAGCATCCAGCTGTCCAAAACAGATATGTGGTGCAGATGTCTTATGTGGTCAGGATTAAGGGAGTGCCAAATTTGCAATCACCCTCAGTGGTAATTATGTGTGATTGTGTGTCAGTGGGTAGTTTGAGGTTTTCCCAGTGTACTTGCTGTTCCGCTTGTGTGTAAACATGCAGCCATTTGAGGTGTGGTGGAAAGTCACAGAAAAATATCAGGGCCTTTCAGAATGGCCACTTTCTCAGGTCACCTTTTCCTTATTTACAGAGGAGATGCTTTATATCAGATTTGTCCCAAGAAGGAAGTGTCAAGATTCTTAATCTCTGTCAAATGGACAGGTACTCAGTTTCATGTCGTTGTATTTGTTTAGCTATGAACTCAAATACCACAGTGATTAGGTTGAGTTTTGTGATTTCAGGTTAGGAAATGTGGGCTTGTGCGACCATTCCTTTAAAATAAGTTCCCTCTGTTATCAGTTTTATGTGTGTGTGCAGTATTAGTCTTGAATCAGCAAGTCAGTATGCTGGCAATTATATTGTGCTTTTGAGACAAGAGACTTTAGTTGCTTCCTACCAAAGACTTACAGTGTCTGTATCAGGTTTCTCATCTTTCACAGAGTCATCTCTAGAGGACCCAGGACAGCTTTGGAGTAATGAGCAGTGGGGAGACCTCCATAACAAACTAGTCCCAAATATTTTCTATTACCTTGACTATATGCCTTTTTTTGATTCCTTCACAGAATCCCAGCGTGGTGGGGGTGGGAAGGGACCTCTAGAGATCAGCTTGTCCAACTCCTCTATTTAAGCAGGGTCACCCAGAGCAAGTTGTCCAGGGTCGCATCCAGGTGGGTTTGGAATCTCTCCAGAGAAGGAGACTCCACAACCTCTCGGGGCAGCCTGGGCCAGGCTCTGGCACCCTGGCAGCAAAGAAGTTTCTCCTGGTGTTGAGTTGGAACTTACGGTGTTCCAGTTTGTGCCCACTGCCCCGTGTCCTGTTACTACTGAAAAGAGTCAGGCCCCATCCTCCTGACACCTATCCTTTAGCTATTGATCAGCATTGATCAAATCCCCTTTCAGTCTTCTCTTCTCCAGCTCAGCAGTGCTAGGGCTCTCAGCCTTTCCTCAGCGAGGAGATGCTCCAGTCTCCTCAGCATCTTTGTAGCCTCTGCTGGACTCTGTTCAGTAGTTCCTTGTCTCTCTTGAACTGGGGAGCCCAGCACTGGACACAATACTCCAGCTGTGGCCTCACTAGGGCCGATCTGTCTTACCTTATTTTAATGCCTCAGAGCTTTTCAGCATGGTTTAGATGGAAGCGCTTACACAAAGTGAACTTGTACAGTGTGGTACCGTCAATCAGTTAAACCCTCTAAGTTCCTTCAGAAACTCCGTCTGAACTCATGCTTCAGTTAGCTCTTCAGACTTCTAAGAACAATTCTCCATCATGGTCTATATAATTCTTTACCAGTGCTGTAGTTCAGCATCACACAGGCACTAGTGTCTCAACCTCACTGGATCTCAGACCTGCCTCTGTGCATTCATTCTAAAGAACTGTGTCCAGATTGATGACTGCAACTTAATGTAGACTTTACATTTTTTGAGGTCCTTACCACATCAGTAATTTACATTTCTGTAAGAACTTTCTGTGGTGAGAGAACTTGCCATTCTTTCCTGAAGTCCTTTTTGGAACAGAGGGAAGATCAAGTCATACAGATGGGAAAGTGATACCAGCCCCTAGCTGGATGGCTGTTGCCATTCCAGATGCTTTCTCTGTCAGTAATTAATTAGTTCATTGTTGACAAACTCACAGTACCCGTAGGTTTACATGAAGTACTACCATCACTGCTTACACTTGGAAGTATTTCTTATGTCCCTCAGATAAGAGCTGGTGTAGAGAGAAGTAGTCGCTTTCTTATGCTAGGAATGTTGGCATCATAGAATCCTTGAATCATTCTAGCTGGAAGGGACTTACAAGATCATTGAGTCCCTCAGCACCACATCTCCATGGCTGGGAAACCCCTCCAGGGATGGGGACTCCACCACTGCCCTGGGCAGCCTGGGCCAGGCCTTCACAACCCTTTCAGAGAAGACATTTTTCCTCATGTCCAACCTAAACCTCCCGTGGCACAACTTGAGGCCGTTTCCTCTTCTCATATCGCTTCCTACGCGGGAGAAGAGACCAACCCCACCTCACTCCAGCCAACTTTCAGGGAGTTGTTGAGAGCAGGAAGGTTTCCCCTGAGCCTCCTTTCACCCAGTTAGCTCAGCCGCTCCTCACAAGACTTGTGCTCTAGACCCTTCCCCAGGTTTGTTGCCGTTCTCTGGACGTGTTCCAGCCCCTCAATGTCTTTCTTGGATGGAGGGGCCCAAAATGACCACAGGATTTGAGTTGCAGCCTCCCCAGTGCCCAGTCCAGTGGAATGATCTGTGCCCTAGTCCTGCTGGCCATGCTAGGGCTGATCCAAGCCAGGATGCTGATGGCCTTCTTGGCCACTTGAGCATATGCTGGCTCATCTTCAGCCTACTGTCAACCAACACCCCCAGGTTCTTTTCCACTGGGCTGTTTCTAGCTGCTCTTCCCCAAGCCTGGAACGTTGCAGGGGGTCATTGTAGCCCAAGTGCAGGACCTGGCACTTGACATTGTTGAACCTTATCCCATTGGCCTTAGCCCATCGATCCAGCCTGTCCAGATCCCTCTGTAGAGCCTCCTGATCCTCAAGCAGATCAACGCTCCCGCCCAACCTGGTGTCGTCTGCAAACTTACTGAGGGTGCTTTGATCCCCTTGTCTCAGTTCTGTCCTTGTCTCAGTCCTGTCCTGACAACAGGTAGCTCTCTCCTAGCTGCTGAGCAGGCCCTACTCCCTTTCCAACCTCTAATGGAGGTGCCATTTGAAAGGTCTGCTCTTTGCTGAGCTCACAGCAGAGGGCGGCTGGAGATTTGGCATGATCCTGCCTCATGCTGGTAAAGCCTCAAGCTTGGCATCTGTGGGCTGCTGGAGCGGAGAAACAAGCTAACGTTCTGATCCGATCGAAACTCACTGTGCTGCTTTAGCTTAGCTGAAGCAATGCTGCTTTTCAGATCTTTATTTTATAGGGAAAGAAAATCTTTCCAAAGGATTTACTGCTCTAGGATTGAAAACCGTAATCCCTCAGCTGATGGGGAATAATGGAGCTGATGGTTTTGCTCAATGAATAAACCCCATTCTATTATATACTTTAGAACAATGGTTGGCAGGGGAGAAATTTGAAGCAGAACAACTTGGAGATAGTTTTATTATGGGTCTTTGCTTTATGGAAAACCCAAAGGAGGATGGTGCCAAGTGGAGTGGTAGGAGTGGGAGCACAGCTGGATGGAATATGTGGAGGAATGGCAAGTCCTTCTAATGTCTCTTTTGATGACAGTGTAGCATTTTAGTACCCAACATTCACAGCCAAATTACTCAAAGCCACATACAAAAATACCTTAAGACAGTTTAATATTCTAGGAAAGGTTTTGTGTGATCTCTTGGGTGACTTTCAAAACAAATTAAAACCTATGCTTAGCAAAAGACGCTTGCAAATAGAGCCCCTCTAAGCAAACGTGTGATTATAGTAGACTTTAGTGAGGGCTGTTGCTGAAACACCAGCAAAATAAACCCTTGGACTGTTTAAAAAAGAAAAATGTCTCTTTTATATGGCAGATGAGTACATACTAAGTTTTATAGAGCTTGGAAAGCGCTGTATGGTCTGCTGAGGCAGCACTCCATGTAAGCTACGGCTGTGTTAAATTGGCACCACTGCAGTTTCATGCTTTTCTTTTACCCTGACAGCATAATTGAACCCCATTTTGCATGCCGGTACTCGGCTGATCTCTTTATGAGTGGTTTGGGGCACTACACTCACAGAAATCCATGAACTTTTTTCTTTTTGTGCCTGTTTATTTTTGGCTTTGCACCCTGACCCAGCTTGCTGAGCTAGATGAATGCTGTGACTGGCACAGGGACAGCACAGGAGTGAAGTGTGCAGGTGCCAAGGCAGAGGAAGGTAAACTGTCAGGACATCACAGCCGTAGGAAAATGGCTGCTGAGAATCACATTTGATACCAATTAGGAAGGCAGTTGTTGACAGGGCAGAGGGAGGCTTGTGGTACAGCTTGTGTGATTGGGAAAGGCTCAAATATGTGCCACCGTTCCTTACACACCCCAGCTGACTTCAATTTGCTGTCCGGACTTTTCTCAATATACAGAGAGATGGCAAACATAGTGAATAAAGTTAATTCTGCTTCAGTCCTTTCTGGCAACTGCTGCTAGATACACTGCGGTTGGGTGTTGGGCTCCCACTGGGCTTTTCCAGCCAGCTACAGGGTGCATACTCCTTCAGGCAAGAGTGCCTAGATCTGGAATAATAGATTTCAGTTCCAGGAATATAATTCTCAATTATTCCTTTCTCTTAAGTGTTTTTAATTTCTTTTTTACTACCAGATTTCTGGTAGCTCTTTGCTTCGAGTTGTCTTTTGATAACTTTGTGTTTTCCTCATATTTTTCAATTTTTTTTCATCCTAGAAATTGGTCCGGTGACGATAACCACAGATCCCAAGAAATTTCAGTTTGAACTCAGAGAACTTTATGTCCAGGTGAGTAACTTGTTTATTCTTTATATGGTTCTAGCAAAGGCTTCATTTCCTCCTTCTAACCTTTCCTCTTGTGTTGATGTCTCTGTTACAATGCTTCATCGGGAAGAAGGCCATTTATCTCTATCATTTTACCTGCACAAACTGTTGTCTTCCTGTTCTCTTGTCATCTGAATTTATGATTAATTATCTTAAGTTACATGATTTTATGAAGACTTGGTTCACTAACACAAAAAAGAATAGTTAGATAATGCTAACATTTATTTTGCATTTTAGTTAGTCCTGCCACTTGTTCACAGAGACTTTTATAAATTGTTTTACTGTGTTCTGGAACTTATTTCCTGCAGAACCCCTTCATTAGCTTTAGTTAATTTAGGTGCAAAAACTGCAAGGCCAAGTATAACTTAGGTACTGCCCTCACTGCCAGGCGTTACTTAGCACCTCCTGATTCAGAGGTTGACTTGGGTGCTCTTGCGTTACACAAACCCTGGGAATTGCTTCTGCAGCTGAGCTCAGGAGACAAGTGGCAGTGTTGGAACTGGCACGCCGGTATGTCTCCCTTGGTGGACTTCCTCTGGGCGAGAATGAACCACAGATGACATCTGAATTGGGTGATGGGAAGAAAGGGAAGTATTAGAATGGAGTTACTTCTGTGGAAGGAAAATATGATCTTCTTGTCTTGTCTTTTCATCAAGCAAAATGCTTCTGACCTGTGGAGAACCTTGCTGGAGTCAGTAGTGCCAGACAGACTCTGCCTTAGAAACTGGCACATGGTCTAATCCTCATAATATAAAGCCAATAGTGCTAGTTTGGGAAGAATGAGCAGTTTAAAAGTTGGCAGAAAGACTGAAATTCAGAGGAAACAATAGTAAATTTTCCAGGAAGCAGAAGTTGCCAGCTGTTGTGCTTTTCTCTGTCACAGAGAAATTTAAACTTTAAAAGTCCTTCCAGTTTTAATTTTTTTTGTTGTTTTCTAAATAGGTATAGAAAAATACAGAAAAAAAATTGCAGCTTTTTCTAAAAGGTATATGATTTAGATTAAGGTTTTGGGAATTTAAAAATCTTTATTTACAAGCAAGTTGATTAAAAGTTGTGATGAATGAATTTAAGATTTCTTTAATCCTGATTGGTGGCATATTTTGTAATTACTTTCAAGATGTGTTCATTCAGCTAAATGAAGACTTTCACTGACTTATATTCATTCATTGTATTGGCGAAGGGCAGAAATACAAAGAAGTGTTCAGAACAGGACTGAGCAGTCATCTTGCAGTAGTTCTCCCAGAAAATGGGAACAGTTCCTATGTGTTTGTTATTAGTATTTTTCCTAGAAAGGCAGTTAAAAGATGCAAGAATGAATATTGTGGAGGCAGGGGAAATTTGAAGGAAGATTTCATTTTGAAAAAGGGTGTAGAGCAAATATTGTCATTAATGAAGAAAGCTAAATTTAAGGTTAAGAGAAATTACTTTAAGGACTCTTATGTATAAAAACTATTAAATGAAAATATGCTCTCCGGGAATACTGCAAAACTTGTCCTCCCTGGACATCAGGATAAGCTCAGCTCTTGTTTTCCAACAAAATCCCTCTGTCCACAGAGTGATTGCAGGGCTGAAGTGGGAATAGAGATTTTCTTGTTCCAGGCAGGTGCCTGTAGAAATTACCTGTTATCTTGACTTTGCCTACAAATTAAAGCTTTTCCTGGAAGAGTCTTGCTGAATATGATACTTTACAAGAGCAGGAAATAAATAACTTGGATATGCTGATCTATCCCATAGGATTGTGTAAGTAACACCAAAATAAAGTTCTGACGTGTGTCAAAAATGGTTTTGGAGCACAATGTCTTGAATTCCAGGCTGTCAGGAGTCCACGTTCATTTAGAAAGGACTGACTTAGAAAAAGAACAGAGGCCACAGACCTGTTCTTTAACATAAGTTTATTGATATTCTTGCTATGAAATGGGATTAAAGTGACTGACAGATCAAAAATTGTTACTGACACAACCATTTCACTGGGGACTGCTGAAATTCTTAAGGATTGGAGAACTATGGGAGACGAGGTTTTTTCTGGTCTAGGTGTTTGTGTGAATGTTTAACCTCAAAACATGCTTTTTTTTTTTAAGGCATCTGAAGAATTAAAAATAGACACAACAATAGCATTGTCCTTTTTTTCCTTCCTTCTCAGCATGCAAAAAATTGTATGTCAGTATGTGTGAAGGCATGTCGATCATAGAAATAAATATCTTCTATATTTAATTTTGAAAGTGCAGAGATGTGTTGCTGTTTACAGGGGCAGGTTTGACAGGTCATACTCAGCTCTTTAGTAAGTTCTGTCTTTCATATGCCAGGTTTAATTTTTATGAAAGTTAAAGTGAACTTTTATTTAAACAATGTTTTCGTCTAATTCTTCATTTCAAAAGATAAACTGATCCTTTCATATAAAGATAAATAAAGTCATACTTGGAAACATTTTGCTTGAGCCCATGGTCTGAACGATCTCCAGCACCGCAGCTGTCTGCTTGTTGGGAACGCATCAACTGCATCCCTCTGCTGCCCTCCCAGCATTGCCAGCCCTGCAGGATGAAGCCTAGGTCAAGTTCTTGCTGCTCTGGTATCTAAAGGTCTTCCTGGAGCTCAGCACTGCTTGGCTGAGGTCATTTCCCATCTGCGTCTGTGACAATGACCTCCCATGACTGCTTCATCTTACCAGAACGATTAAATTGTTAGCCAGTAAGGGAGCATGTAAGTATAGGAAATGGAGCTGTCACAAGGGCTGGAGCTAAACAAAATGTGGTGCTCCCAGGAAAGAGTGACCATGACATGAGCCATTTTCAGGGCTAACCACAACCCTTCCTTTGACTTTATTTTCCCTGAGGAATTGCTGCAGTTGCTGCTTGTGAATGTGAGTCTGTGACATCTTTCTGCAGAAGCATCTTTCTGCAGAAGCCATACAATGCTTAGGAAGAAAGGAGAGAATCAATTCTTAGAAGCTGAGGAAGTATCTCTCTTGAATGTTCCTAAATAAAGTAACTGGTTTGGTATGTTATTTTGACTTAGATAAATGCCTTGGTTTTCTTCTGATTGTGAACAGGGTGGTGGAGATTGTCCAGAGATGAGCATTGGGGCAATAAAGATCGCTCTAGAAATTTCTCTGCCTGGTTCTTTCATCTACGTGTTTACTGATGCACGGTCCAAAGATTACAGACTTGCCCATGAAGTACTTCAAATCATTCAACAGAAACAATCACAGGTATGGAGGGGATTTCCACTCTGAGCTGGTTTATGTATGTCATGCCCTGTTTTCTCAATATTGAAGGGGAAAGTTCTTCTGTGTGAGGCTTGGTGAAATCTTTTTACAGAAGGGATTGTGGTGCTGCTATTCTGGAGAACTTTTTTGTTCTTTAAATAGAGAGTTAACTGATCTGGTTAATAAAAACCTTAAAGGAATATTCACTTGAATATTTAATGCTGTCTCGGCAATCTTTTCCTAAAGTTTGCACCATGTGCCTAATGATTTATATTGTTTTCTTGTTATTACAGGTAGTATTTGTGCTGACTGGAGACTGTGATGACAGGAATCATATTGGTTACAAGGTCTATGAAGAAATTGCCTCAACAAGTTCCGGTCAAGTTTTTCACTTGGATAAAAAACAAGTTAATGAGGTAACTTTGCTTGAATTCTGCAATATATAGAGAAAACAAGGCAGTGGCTTATACCCTAAATCTTTAAATGCCCTGACCATGGTTTAGGGAGCATAAGGGGAAATTCTAATTGTTCTACTGTTGGTATATGAACTGTGTTCCACCTTTCCCTTCCTTCTTTTACCACCTGCTATATCAGAGTGCAATTCTACCCCTTTTATTTACGTTAAGGAAGCAAGAGCTCTCCTATCTAAACAACCTCACCAACTTCCCTCTGCCTGTGCCCGAGAGCTTCTGGGAAGAGAGCTGTGAAAATAAGGAACAGTTCTGGGCTCTGAGTAGTCCAGTGGCTTTCCTACTTTGAATGAGTGTGGTATCAGCTGTAAATGAGTATTTTGCTTGCAAGAGAGGATTGCTAATAAGCCTGGTCAAAAGCATTCTTCACATTATGGATGGATAGGTGTGAGCTTGCAGGTTTCATTGTTCACAAAGTACCTATGCTAACTTTTTAATTGAGGTTATTGTTTCAGTGCACCTCTGGCAATCATGATTGCTGACCCACAGCCTTCAATGACTATTTTCTTTGAAAACTCCGGTGAGTCTTAGGCAGAAAAGAAATTTCAATAGTGCACAAGAAAATAATTTGGAGAGAGATGAAATCACATGCTAGTGATCTGGGGAGCTGGAATTGTTTATAGATGTTGTAAACATTTTCCTTTAACTTCCTGGTACAGTCAATAACTAGATGAGGTTTTTAAATAAAAAATTACTTTGGTTTGTTCCTTTTTCTTTCTTTCCTAGAATTTAGACAGTGAGAAATTGCAGGTTTCTATTGTTGTTGCCTAGAAAAACTGATGTTCTTGTTTGGGATGTTACAAGGTATTGGCAGAGATGTAAAGGTGATCAAAAGGAGGAGCTTCCCAGAGGATTTATCCTCCAAAAGTTCCATAGGTTAAAAGTCAGAAGAAAACAAATGAGTTGTTGGGACTGTGCAGTTCCTGACCTGCATTTTGTTCTTACTTGCATTATGAAAGGTAAAACGTCTCTCTGTGTGAAATCCCTTTATACAGAAGTGATCATGATACTCCCAGTGTGAAATGCTCTTTGCCAGGACTGAAATTGTAGGATAATTTTTTTTTTATTGTTTTATTTTGTTTTCTTCTGTTTTGGGGAGGTAGAAGAGAGCAGAAAAAGCCACTTGTAGGTGCCAGGCAACACCTTGTTCTTCAGTAGAACTGGCGTGCAGGGGTTTGTTGGCCACCTGCCTTGGCTTTCTGAACTTCTTGGTGCTTTCCTGTTTCTAAGAATACCAGTTTCCGCTTGAATGGTTAGTTTGTCTTTGAATCACAGAATCCCAGCATGGTAGGGGTTGGAAGGGACCTCTGGAGATCATCTGCTAAAGCAGGGTCACCCAGAACAGATTGCCCAGGATCGTGTCCAGGCGGGTTTGGAACCTCTCCAGAGAAGGAGACTCCACAACCTCTCTGGGCAGCCTGGGCCCAGGCTCCATCACCCTCATGTTCAGATGGAACCTCTTGGGTTCCAGTTTTTGCCTGTTGTTCCTTGGTCTATCACTGTGTACCACTGAAAAATTTGAGTTTTAAGCAGAGGGTTTCAGTAGCAAATTTCCCCTCCTTTCCTTTGAGCAAATAATGGGCTTCTCATCTGCAGGCTGGATAGTCATGGCCTGCACAAGAGCTGGAGATTGTATCAACAATTGATGATATCAGTAGTTGCTGTTCTTGCAGGGTTTTTTTGAGGGGGTGAGAAGAGTGCACTACTTTATATAATTGCATCTTCTTTCAGTGGCTATTGGCTGTAAGAGATGGCCTAGGTCCAAAAAACCTCCCTCTAAATCACTTCCAGAAGTCTTCCACAATAACTGCTCAACAATTTGCATCAAAACCAAAAGACTGGTGACCATTGACCTTACCTAAGGGCTACGGGTGTCTGGGCTAAGAATGAGTTTACAAAACGCTGTCATCCGAAATAAAACCTTCACTGCAGGTTTCACTTCTGGATCAGAAATCCTGTTTTCAAGGAGCTTATCCACCAATGGATGGATGCAAATGAACAGGAGATGTAGCAGGAATCTTCATCAGCTGTTTATGGTATATTCTTCAGGCAAGATTCAGCAGAAATAAACCTTGCCCTTCTTTTTAGCTGAGTAGTCAACAATATGTGAAGAATGAAGCTGATAAATGCTAAAACATATTGACTGTTTTGGGCCTAGAAACAGTGAATGCTGACTTGTAGATTAGGAAAGAGCTACAAAATCACTGACGATGCCAAGCCAACGTCTTTTTTTGTTAAACCATTTCTGATTGTTCTACCCCAGAAAAACCCAAAGAAAGCTATTTTTAGTGTATCAAGTTGCAAACCATTGCTCTCATGCTTGCCCTTTCTGCATTAAGTGGAGAATGAAGCAATGTTATAAGCTAGCTGTGAGGAAGCAACAAAACAATCCTTGATACTTATCCAGTGCTTGTGTTCTTGAGAAGACTGAGAAAACTCACTGCCTATTGTCACTTCTGAAAAAGAGATTATGATCTCAACTACTGCCATTAACTTGGTCAAAATTATTGTTGATTGACAAAGTTGTTGGCTTCAGTCCGGCAAAGCATGAAATATATATATAAGTATCTCCACTGATTTGCCCAATGAAGCTTTTCTAACAGTATGAAGAAAGTAATATTTTGACAATTCTTAAACTCCAAAGCATAAGTTTTGTTTTTATTATCTAAAATTCTTCTAGATTTTGCCTTTATTTGGGTATCAGATGTACCATCACTTCCAGACATAGCTCCATACTAAAAACCCATGATAGGTTTCTAATAGTAATTGGCCAAATATGTTTTTGTCGTATTTGGTAAAATTTGATTAATTATCTGTAAGGGAGAAAATGTATTTTGCAGACAGAGTCCTTTAAAGGGAAAGGTTTACTGTTCAAATTTTGGTTTTGAAGCTCTACTTTTATTAATTCATGACTACTACTGTATTTAACTTGAGTCTTCAGTTTGAAACTTTTCAAACTGCTCTCTGCTCTCTAGTTTTGAGGTGTTTATCCTGTTGAATCAGGTCTAAAATGAATGTCTTTCCATCCGAAAGAATGGCAGCATTCTTACTTTCTTCCCAGTGCCTTGGAAAGGTTATTATGCTTGTTTTATTAAAGCATTTAAGTCCTAATCTTGAAAGTTGTTTCTTTAGGCTGAGATTTCCTTGGCTAACATGAGGTTCTGCGGCTGCTTTTGTAGGCTCAGGGCTTACTTTGCAGTAATAGCTTGAAATTAAAATGCATTGTGAATACTCATCAAACATGGGTTCAATTCTACTATTAAAAACAGCTTCTGTATCTTCATATTCAATTTTATTTGCATCCTTCCCGAAGGTACTAATTTTGACTTGAATTGAAGTTCTATTTCAACACACTTACTTATTCCCCTCGTAATGGAAATTCCTGTGACTGATTCTGATGCCCAGAGGTTTGTACTGATGCCAGACCTGGTGTTAAGATGAACAGTGATGATCAGCAGAGTATGAATTTGGCACAGCTTAAAAACAGTGGAGATTAATTAGTCATTGGTGGTTCAGACCACTTTGATTGTGGTGAAAATTCCTGTGTCTGAGGAACTGCGCTGAGCAGTATGGCTAAAGCTGGGAGTTCACAATAGCTGACCTAGACAACAGTAGTTTTCTGTTTCTTTTCATATTGAAACACTTACTTGATTTTTCTTATTCTAATCTTCCTGCAAGTAGTGAAAATTTTCCCTAGGCTGCTTAAAAATACAGCTTTCTTAGTTATTTTTAGTGATTTAGTGAATTTCAAAGAAGTATAACTGGATGTTCCATATATGGAACACTGAGGGAAGGAGAACTGAGAATGACTGTGAAGGAGATTGGAGACATGGTGTTGACTTTGGTGGAAAAAGGGTGTGGTGTTGAGTGACTTGAAAGATGGATGAGACTAGATGAAAAAAAAGAGTTTGGAGTTTGGGTGAGAAGCCTGTGAACAAAAGCAGTGATGCGAACGAGGAGATTGGGAGGGGCCTGAAGACCAAGGATAGGACAAGACTGGTAACAGAACGTGTTAAAAGGTGTGGTGCAAAAGGCATCATTCTTGTGGGGAAGGTGCAGAAGGTTAATGTCTGTACAGTCACATGGATCTGGAACAGAGTCCAGTATTCTTTGCACTCATGAATGCTTTGTTCTAGACAGCAGTCTCTCAAACCCGCTAAAAAAGACCAGTTCTCAGGGGAAGGCTCTGGAGAGACTTCATTGCAGCCTTCCAGTATCTGAAGGGGGCTACAAGAAAGCTGGGGAGGGAGGGACTTTTTACAAGGGCTTGTAGTGATAAGATGAGGGGTAATGGGGTCAAACTGGAAGAGCGGAGATTTGGATTAGAAGTTATGAAGAAGTTATTCACTGTGAGGGTGGTGAGACACTGGCACAGCTTGCCCAGGGAAGTTGTGCATGCTCCATGACTGGATGTATTCAAGGCCAGCTTGGATGGGACTTTGAGCAACCTGCTCTAGTGGAAGGCCTATGGCAGGGGATTGAAACTAGATGATCTTTAAGATCCCTTCCAACTCAAACCATTCTATGATTCTATTTCTTCTGGCTGTTAGTCATTGCAGAGGATGGTAACCTGGGAGTTACACCTACACGTCTCAGGTAAGTGCTAAAGGCTTGTAGTGTGTATGAACCAAGTGTATGTTTGGATGATGCTATGTGAGGAAGCACTTTGCTAAAAATGTAAAAGGCCCCGCCACTTCCAAGGAGGAGTATTATTCTTGTACAAGGATAATACAAAGGTGACAAAGTCAAAAGCTCAAAATGACAGCTTAGAATTAAGGTTTCTTGCAGAGCCATGTTTCTTGTTGTCTCTTCTCCCTCCCTCCCAAGCAGCCAGTGTCAATTTTCATAACCAAAGAAAGACAAGTTGCATGGGAGAGGCAGCTGATGTGTATTGTACAGGGAATGCCAAACAAGGAAGGAAAAAACCCCACAACTTATAGCTGTACTTTCTCGGTTTACATGGAACTTGAAAAAATAGACTGTAATCATGTCCGTAAGACTATCCTACAGCAACTGCAAAGGGATGTTCTAAAGGCAGCTGAAAGCAGGCAGGCCTGATTCTTGTGTTTCCCAACTTGAAGAACTTGAGATTCAACAGTAAAACTTCTCAGTTATGTGTTTTTTTATACAAACAATTATAGTTCTATGTATAATTTATGATTTATTTTCACAGTAAAATTTTCACACGCACTTTCTCTTTCATATGTTCAGACCTGTGTTTAAAAGCATTATTAGAATGTTTCTCTTTGGGTGGAAGTATGAACCTATGTGTATTTAAGCAATGAAACAGTTAACTTCAAATCCCATTGCTTTGAGGAAGATTCTTGAGACCCAGAGTAAACAATTGGGAATAGAGACTGTGCTCCGTAGATTTTCCAGGTTTCCATATGTATTCCAAGAAATGACCTGACAGCAGGGCAGGTTGCAAGAGCAAATTCTCCGATGTGTTATAAATTATTTTGGTATTTGCCCTTCCCCTGCGACTAATATTCATCAAGTCACATCTTGGCAGAACAACAAAAGCTGCAGTTGTTTTGGGGGCTTTCTGTAAGGGTCCCAAAGGGAAAAAAAAAAAAATCTCCTTCCAAACCAGTGTTACAGCAGTTTTGCAAACCTCTTCGGAATGACAGCATTGGGAAATGGATCTCCTAGAATTGCCTATTGAACCTTGGGGAAAAATTTAACTGTGTATATATATATAAAAAACCCCCCAACTATACAAGCGAGCTGCAACCAGACTTAGGACAGCTGGGTCATTCTACTGCTTTCCCCTTAAAAACTCCCCCAAACTAAAGTCAGGTTCTACTCAGAATTTAAGACCCTTGCTTGCTCTCAGTAGCTTCTACTTCTGATATATATTGGGGTTAAAACCGAAGGTGTTCTTGCTTTTTTCTCTGTGGTTGCACAACATAATTCTTCTCTGGGATGATGCATTTTATTTCAAGGGCAATTTCTGCTGTAAGAAAACCTCTGAGAAGCCTCAGAGTCATCAGCCAGCCTGCAAACAATTAATAAACTGGAATTTTAGCTGAGGTTTACAGAAGTTTTGGTAGTATCCAAGGAAGGGCTTCATTGTTGTATCTGTTTGCATAATACTCCTGTGAGATGGAAACGTGGTGGCACTTCCCTTTTGGTTATGGAGTGTAGAAATTAAGGTGATATGGCTGAATTATGCAGAGTACCTGCAGCTGCACAGACTAAATATACAAGACTGAGGACAGACCACCTGTCAGCTTTATAAGTGTAGAACTAGAGGAACCAGAGGGTCTAAAAATCATACTGTATCTGACTTGATCAGTATGTATTTATATAAGGAACTACATTTCCACAGGCCTAAGGTCAGACTCAGTTGGCATAACGTGTGCTTGAGAGCTGAGGCCTTATGTTCAGTGTTGGTTGGACTTCCCTGAAGATCTTGAGCCAGTCCCATTTTGTCTTCGCAATAGGTCAGCTTATAAAATGTGTATGCCTGCTTTTCAGAAATCATAGAATCTTTTAGATTGGAAAAGACCTTTAAAATCGTCATGTCCAACCACAAACCTAACTCTACCAAAAGTCCCTGCCCAGCTTTCTTGTAGGCCCACTAATAGTAATTTTTATTAAGTGTTTTAGGGGAAAAAAAATGGAAAAAGTTCGTAGATGGCAATTACTCAGTGCATCTGGATGAGGGGGTTTTCCTTCTTACTTCAGGCAATCACTAGTTAGTTGGTGACCAGAGATATGCATAGATTTGTATCCCTAATTCCTTTTTAAAAGTCTGCAAGTATGTGGAGGGTGGTGAGACACTGGCACAGGTTGCCCAGGGAGGTTGTGGATGCTTTATCCCTGGATGTGTTCAAGATAGGTTGAATTGGGCTTTGAGCAACCTGGTCTAGTGAGAAGTGTCCCTGCTATGGCAGGAGGTTTGGAACTAGATGATCTTTAAGGTCCCTTCCAAGCCAAACCATTCTATGTTGCGTAGAGGTGTCTCCAGGTCTATTTCTGTACTCATTTAAACATCATGCTGATCATGGCTTCAGGAGTATCTTCTAATAAAATTGCATGTCTTTTAAGCACTAATATATATATTTTCCCTAGTGTGGCAAATAAGCCTATTCACTTCAGAGCTGATAGCTGCACTGGTAAGACAATATAGTTCTGGTGGTTTTTCCAGGCTGTCTGTTTTGTCTTTTCGTGTATATTGACTGGTGCATTGAACAGGAGAAGCTGAAGCACAGCTTTGCTCTTATGTTGTTGCTCTCTTTCCTGTGTATTCCTGTGCTCTTGTGTGTTCCTGATGCAAGTTGAAATGCTGGTTGTGCTGTCTCCAGAACATCTTCGTTGAAATATTGGGTGATTGTATTGGGCAAGTCCTTTATGGCTGTGTTTCTCAGGTTGGTGTGGTAGCTGCATGTCACCAGACAAGAGGATCATGGGTGGAAGTACTGATCCTCTGTTATAGTAGAATTTAACACGGGATCTCTACATGACAGTAGAGACAGTACTTCAACAGAAAGTATTTCAACAGTAAATACTCTTGGCAGTGTGATAACAACTCTTATTTTCTCTTCTAGGTGTTGAAATGGGTGGAAGAAGCAGTTCAAGCCTCCAAAGTACATCTCTTGTCTACAGACCATTTGACTACGGCTGTAAACACTTGGCAGATCCCTTTTGATCCGAGTCTGAGAGAGGTTACAGTGTCCTTGAGTGGTCCTTCACCAGCGATTGAAATTCATGATCCATTAGGTAAAGTAGTTTGTACCTTCTTTTGTGATAGTTAAAAAAGTGAATGAAAAGACAAGTAGTCTCGACTTTCTTCAATAAATTTATAGATGATTTGTAAATGTCTTTGACATTTTGAAAACCAGTATCAGCGTTTCAGGATATTTTGAATTTTTATTTTATTTTCAAAATACAGGATCTCTAGATATATGCACTTCTGATATTTAAATTGTTTCCAATGTTCCATGTTTTTGACTCAGAAAAAACTGAAAATCCTCCCTATTCTCACCACTTCATCTCACTTCCATTTACTTTCTTACTGTTTGTCCTTGCATTCCTAATTTCTGGATGCTTTTGTTTTGTTTTGCATTTTATTTATGTAGTCACTGAACCATCATGTAGTTGGTTTTGGTTTGTTTTTTTTTTATGTGGTGAAAGGTAAACCAAGGTCTGGATCCTTTGAGCTATGAGGGCATTCAGAATCAAACCCTGTCTTGTGTGCTTATCTCCAGGGTGTGACGGGGAATGCAGTGACAGATGTAGATGCTAATCTGTGATTGAAGATGCTTTGAACATGTCTACTGCTCGTTATTATGTTGAACCTTGAACAGCGCTCCAGAAATAAATTCAGATCATAATTTGTATTCTCTGAATGGTTTTTGGCTAAGGATATAGCTTAAGTTTTAGTATCCTGGAAATATTCTGTGCACATGATGGGTTCTCTGCAATGTAAGCTGGTCTGTCCTACACTGGGGCATTCTTCTTTGCTCAGTGTCTTTCTTCAAACCATGATAACAGACAGTTCTGGGTGCAACTGTCAGGCTTAGCTGAAACTTTGACCCCATCTATATGTTTTCCATTCTCATAGATCAGCACCATGCATCTAAATCTGCATAGTTTCACTGAAGTTCATTGAGACATGTCTAATAAGGTCTTAAAAATTGACACTGGGACATCCCATTCTCACCTTCATCTTTCCCTTCAGTGCTCTAAAAGAGCCAGATGTGGGTTTAGTGCTGATCGTATTTCATAGCCAGCCTTGAGGGAGCAGAATGCCTCTGTAGAGAACCAGTTCCTGCACGCAACATCCTGCAGGCTGAAAACTTGCACTCTTTGATTGATGTCTATGATGTCTAACAGGCTAAAGGCCCTATGAGGATCTCGTATGCCTTCCCACCCTTAGTCACATGCTAATGCCCCTCTACCAGGAGAACCTAGCTTATGGGTTTTTACTTGTGGCGTTTATCCTGCCTGAAATAGGTCTAGAGGATGGAGGAGTGAAGGGGCAGGCAGCTCTGTCATCTCCTTCAAGGGGGTTTGCTTTGGTGCTTCCTACTTTCACTGAAAGCTGAGTGTTTTTTGTGAAGAAGAGAATGTGTTTTGCTTTCTGGGCTCCCCACAGCTCTGTATTCTTGCAGGCTGTATTAAAATCCCAAAGTGATTAAGAAGAGTGAAAATCAATGAGCATTTTTTAGTATTTTGGTAAATAATTACAAGGAATTTTGACTAAGTAGCGACTAAGTATCAAAAATATATGAGTAGAGAAGAACAGTGTTTATTTGCTCTCTGATTTTTCAGGCAATACTATATTTACTCAGTGCTGTATTTACTCCCTGTTTTTTTAGGTAAGCAGATCAGTAAAGGATCAGGACTGAATGAATTGCTAAATATCCACAACTCTGCAAAGGTAGTAAATGTCAAAGATCCAGAGCCTGGAACATGGACAATTAAGGTAAAGTTTTTGCTGAAATCATGTATGACTTGTCTTAGAGCTTATCTTGGGGCATTATGTAATGATTTACTATCTTATTTGTTGTAGAAATTAATAGATGAGTTTGTGTTATAATAAGTATATTTTCTGACTTATGTGTTGTGGCATATTCTGAAGGCAGTAGTACAAAAATCTTATCAAGATGATAACTTATTAAGACGTTACTATCTTAAGCCAATTCCTTAGGTCTTCTTTTTCCTTTGGATGGGAAAAGGATGAAGCCAGGACTGAATTTCTGGGGTCTAGTGAGCAGATAATCTGTAGAGAGCGTGGAGCTTTGCTATGTATAGGATGTTTGGGAGAGGGAGGTGATGTGCATTTTGCAGGCCAGAGATTTAATAAGCAGGTTTGCAAAGTCAATAAATAGATATTTCATTCAAACTCCTTGGCAGTAAATTATTTAAAAGCTGCAGTATGCAAATAAATTTGTCCATGTGAGTGCTATCCTAGCATAAGATGTGCAGAATGCATCCTGAAGGATTTGGACATGTTAAGAAGTTAAGATCAACATGGTTAGCAGTAATAACTAAGCCGGAAATTATCATTAAGATTCTGCTGAAATGGTCTTCTAGGAACCGACTGTAGTGACTTAATATTACACTTTGATCAAGCTCACTAAGCCAAGGTTGTTGCTCCCACAACAGTCTGTAGGAAAGTTTCCCAAGTGTTTGGCTGAAGGCTCCTTACACTGAGCACAATCGGTGTACACTGGAACAGGTGAAGAGCAACTGCACCTGCTGGTTCTGAGAGTTGTAGCAAGGGGCCTTGAGCAACCTGCTCTAGTGGAAGGTGTCACTGCCATGGCAGGGGACTTGGAACTAGATGATCTTTGCAGTCTCTTCTAATCCAAACTGTTCTATAATTCTATAAACCAGCTCCTAGACTGGTCTGGGTTGGAAGGGACCTTTAAAGGTCCAACCTCCCCTGCACACAGCAGGGACATCTGCAACTACAGCTGGTTGCTCAGAGCCCTGTCAAAATTTACCTGTTTCCAGGGATGGGGCATCAACCATCTCTCTGGGTGATCTGGGCATGTGCCACCTTCAGTGTAAAAAATGTCTTCCTTCTCTCTAGTCTAAATCTCCCTCTTTTACAGAATCACAGAATCACAGAATCGTTATGGTTGGAAAGGACCTCCAGGGTCATCAAGTCCAACCTTTCTCCT